>PVJO010015892.1:0-43690 GCA_004026905.1 Hystrix cristata | reverse complement strand
CTGGCTACCCAGGCAAAAAGGAGGTTGGAGGGTTTCACTGGAGACAGTGATCATTATATTGTTACTTGCTCCTCATGGGGTAACCACAATGGGGCATTTCTGTGGCCCTGGAGTTGGGGCATCACAAGCAACAGAGTGAACTGGGCACCCAACTCACTCGTGCCCAAGCTGTGGGTGGGATTTGGGCTCTCACTGCCCGGCCATGGTGGGGAGATGGATGTTACAAGAATGGCCTGTGTGTCCAGAATGTGCTGTTCAATCTTGTGAGGTTTCTGTGGGCCAGATGTGGACCTGCAAAAGGGACCTCCCAGCAGGGACAAGGTGACCCCAACAGAGAGCAGATTTGAGGCCAGGAGCTAAGTGGAGAGCTGTAAGCAGCCAGGGTGAGAGGAAGCATGAGGGCAGGGAAGGACAGAGAAACTATCCAGGGAGGAGATACTGGTGGCTTTAAAGGAGAGATTCCTGGTGATGGGGAAAGAAATCTCTATAGAACTCTCAGGAGTCCCCTGTAGGGAAGGGTGTTAGCACCTCCAGAAAGTCCAATGGCAAACACAATGGTATTAGTCAAGCATAGCTCACCTGTGTCAGCTACCTTTCTAGAGTCAGTGGTTTGCAAGAGAGTAGAGTTAATACAGGACATTTACACATTACAACGTTCACACACACAAGCCAAGTACAGGAAGAGTGCAGAACATCTCTCTGCGCTCTAGAAACCCAAAAGATCCAGCCCAGGGCTGGAAGCCCACGGCAATGTCCCGTGTACATCTGTTTGCACTAAAAGGCTGAAGAATCTATACTGGAGCCAGAGTACGACCCTCACAGTGGAGATGAAGACAAGAGCTCCCCCCAAAGTGAACAGCAGCCACCGCCGAAAACAAGGCCCCAAACTCCTCCTGTAAGGACAACAGCCAAGTTCCCTTCCCTTCGGGAAAACGAGCCACAACAGATCTCCTGGGAAACAGCCAGCTCCCCCCCGCCCCCTTCTGCTCCCGTTCGCCTTTATGTTGGATCAGCAACAATCCCCAGGTGAATCCTCTACACCCAGAACCACACCAACTCAGTCCAGCTGGGCGTTCCTGCTCAGGCTGACCACAGGAAGCCCGCTCCAATCCACCCCTGGTCAACTCGGTAATCAGACGTGGCTTAAACCATTGTCTCTAGCGGCAGCTTTGTAACAATTTCACGTATCTTCGCCTGTTCAGATTTACATCAACAATACAACTCTTATTGTACTCATTCTCATACCAGAAACAAATATTCAAAGGAGTCTCAGCACTGATTACAAACAGGTGTCCAAAAAGTACAACTACACGTACTTTACAACATTCTCTTCTTCTGGTCAAAGGCCTCAGGTCATTTTTCCATTGTCCTGTTTCTTCTCACAGCCACGTTCTCCTCTGTTCATCCTTGCAGCCCACAGCTCCCCTCTGGCCAAAGGCTTCAAGTCACCCTGCTGGCTCTGGGCTCTTGATTTCCAACATAGATCCTGCCAAAAGCGCTCAACAGTAGCTATGCTGCTGTCCCAACCCCAGACTGCACTGAAATTTCTCTGCCACCCAGGTAGTACCTCCAAACACAAGCCAAATGCAGACCAACCTCTGCGAAGCACACATACACCACCTGGGATCCAGCAGCCATGCAGCCCTTCTCCACAGAGGCCTCCCGAGCCGCCTCCTAACCAGCAGCATTTCCGTCAGTTACTCTGGTTTTCCACACTCTGTTGAGACTCCCATATAGTAAGTTTAGAGCGTTCCAAGGCTGCCTCTTTGGACAGTCTCTCAAAACCTTTCCAAATTAATTCCAAAGACTCTTAAGCCACATGGCCAGGCAGTGTCACAGCAAGGACCCCACTTCTCTGCTACCGATTTTTGTATTAGTTACTTTTCTAGAGCCAATGGTTTGCAAGAGAGCAGATTTAATCCAGGACATTTACAAATTACAACATTCACACAAGCCAAATGCAGGAAGAGTGCAGAATGTCTGTTTATGCACTGGAGACCCGAAGGGTGGGAGCCCATGGCACCGTCCCGTGTATGTCCGTGTCTGTGCTAAATGGCTGACGAAATCTATACTGGAAGCAGGATGCGATGCTCACAGCAGAGATGAAGACCAGAGCTTACCTGAGGTGAACAGCAGCCATCCTCGATGACAAGGCCCCGAACTCCTTCTGCCATGAGAATAGCCAAGTTCCCTTCTGGAGAACCAGCCTCAACAGAGCTTCTCCTGCGAAACAGCCAGCGCCATCTTTTCCTCCCATTCTCCTTTACATTACAGTATCAGCAACAGTCCTCAGGTGGATCTTCTTTACCCAGAATCACACCAACTCAGTCCAGCTGGGTGTTCCTGCTCAAATTCACCACAGAAAGTCCACCACATTATCTCTTCTCCAAAGTCCTTTCCAGCCCTGGGGTGCCCAAGCACAGCCAGAAATTGATGGAGTGAACTGAAGGGAAGGAGGTGACCATCCACTGCCTGTTCACAGTGCAGGCTTCCAGCTGAGGAAAGGCCGATCTGGGGGAAGGAAGAGATTATAAGAGAATAATAGTTTGGAGTTTGGATGTTATTCCAGAGTGTTTAAGACAGCTGGCAGAAAAGACAATCTTTATTATTATATCTTTTTTTAAACCTGAAAATGATTGGGGACCGTTTTATTGCTGTAGACTTGCCTGAAAAGTAGAAGGACCTAATGGAAGTGTCACATAACTTTAGGAGAGATGAAGGACTGGGAGGGTCATCTAAATTTCAAGTACACTGTTGGTGGAATAATGAAGGTTTCTGTCTACACCCGAGTACAGCAAATTATTAAAACTGATGCATAGAGTTGCCCTACAAGGCCCCTGCCCTAGAACAAAAACCAAATGAGAATAAGTACATCAACAATCCAAAGTGACATTAGTCATATGATTGGGACAGGTAACAAGCAGTTCTTACCCACAGGAAAATTATTAGCACAAGTATGCCTTTCTCCTGCTGCCCAGGAGTCCCCAAGTGGATGGCATAGCCTAACTGAACACTTAGGCCATCTAGTTCCTGTCTCTCGATGGCCCAAGTGAACCCTCCTGATGCTACATACCATTGGAAATGTCCTGTTCTTAGTGTAACATTCAATACTCTGTCACTGATTTCTCTAAGAAATGGAATAAGGCTTTACAGAAATTATCAAAGCATTGGATGGAGGAAAAGGCACTGTAGCCATAGTTTTCCCCACATAGCCGACAGTTTCTGGAGAAACATAGTCTGCCCATTTAATAAGAAATGCAAATTCACTCTGCTGAAAAAAAGCCACTTTTTGTGTAACAAGATTTTGTGATTCATGAGTGTTATATACAAATGACAGACTGACTTTTTCTTCTCTTGCATGCAGAGTTTACCACTGACAACTTAATATAATCTCCAGTTTATGGGGCTCCCCATATGTGGCCAGCCTCTCCTTCTTCTTTTCTTTCCTTTATGTGGGGGCCTTAAAATACATCTCTACATTTGCCAACATTCCACTCATTGAGTCTGATTTCTTTTCCCCTGGAATATGACCTGGTCTTAGTGAATCATTTCTCACAAAAGAAAATAGCAGAGGTGATGCTGTGTCCTAAAGATGATACGGTATCATCTGGGACACCTTCAGGATCTTTGCTCTTGGAAGCCAGCTGCCATGCTGGACCCCAGGCCACACAGAAAAACCTCAGGGTGGTGTTCTGGACAGCAGCAGGACGAGGTGCCAGTTCACAGTGAGCATCCACCACCAAGGAACTTTATTGCAGACCCAAGAGAGAAACACATGGCTGAGCCCAGCACTAGGAGAGATGGTCGTGTGTGATCGCTGGTGTTTTATGCCATAAAATGTGGGGTGGTTTGTGCCATAGCTATCCATACATGCTGCTGGGGAGCCTTGAAACATGGGAATGCCCCATTCCAGAAGTGTACCCCGGGGTTTAGCGTCCACCCCAAATCCAGCAATGATTTCCTTCCCCTGGAGATGGCAGCCTAGCAGGACCACCCCTCTTCTCTGTGGAAGGTGGCTTCTGTTCCTCCCTGGTGGATTCCTGTCCGGTCCCTGTTCCTCTGCTAATGTACTTTGGGCTTGGCTCAAAATCATTGAGATACAAGGACAGAGTTTTGAATCATCCTGTCTGCTCCAGGATGCACAAATTCCTCCACAGCAGGGGAGCTTTCTCTGGGGAAAATCTAAAAGTGAGTAGAGATGCTGGAAGAGTTTGGAGAAGATTGTTTTCTGTCTGGGCAATTCTGGGTGCAATTAAATTGTCCCCCAAATTAGATACGACAGAATTGAGGGAGGAGACAGGGTCACCCCCAACACAAAGAATAATGTTTCTTTTTTGAATAGAGGAAAAATATCAGCAAATTATAAAATTATTAGAGGCAGAAGGCACCTAAAAGAGTGGCTGTCCCGCTGAACAATTCCAGCTGCTCCAATTCACAGTTAGCCTCTATACACAGCGGCCCTGGGGTTGGGTAACCTACAACCTGCACAGCTGTATCCAGGGATTCTGCTTCCTGCAGCGTCACCTCTACCCTCTCAACAAGGAGAGATGCAGTCCCTCAGCAAGGGAGACAACTGTGGGGAGACTGTCCAAAGCCACACAGCTCATCACAGAACCAGACTAAAATCCAGATTCTCGAATTTTAGAACAGTATGTTTTTCCTCTCTCCCATACTGTGTGGAAGAAATGTTTTTACTTTGCCAAAGAAGTTTAAGCTAAACAGTATTTGTTTCAAACCTACAGGGTGTAACCTAAACCAGGCCTGTTTTCATAATGTTGAAACACGTTCCAAACCGAGTGCAGATTCTAAGCATAGTGGTCTCCCACAGGAAGGGGGGACAATAAACACACCTACCTCTTCGTTCTTGTGTGGATAAATGAATCAGACGTGTAAAACACTCAGAGCAGTGCCTGTCATGGAGCGAGCATTTTGTGACAGTATCAGATGCTATTGTCATTATTAGCCTGTATTTCTCCCGCATTAAAATGCAGTCCCTTCGGAGAGCGCATACTTTTCAATGCCTGTTTATGCCTGTTTGTTTTTCTCCCACAATGCCAGAACCTCCTAATTGGGGAAGCCCTTCTCTTGATCTCCCACATTCCTTTGGCCACCAGCCCATTTCTCTGCTTTTCCTCCATAGCAAAATCCCCCCAAGCTTTCTGTACTCCCCGTTTCTCCCCTAGTCTCCCTGGGACCCAGGGCTCTCAGACTTTTTTCCCCACAACTACACTGCAACTACAGTTGTCAAGGTCAACACTGGCCTCCGTGTGGCTAATGTAAGGTGATTCTTGGTTCTCATCTTACGTGGCCTATTAGTAACGTTTGATACAGCTGGTCTTGCTTTTCTTGGGAGACTTTCTTCCAGAGACCAGTCTCTCTTCATTTTCCTAGTAACTCAAGCTGTCTCTCTAGCTTCCTGAGCTATGTTCTTTTGGTCCTCCCTCCCCTCTCCCTCCTCTCTTCCTTTTCCCTTCCCTTTCTATTGTAGTGTTCTGCCTCCCTACCTGTATCTACTTGCCCTTTGGTCATGAGATCCTCACAAGATGTGGAGAAGATACTGGTACTGTGCCCTTGAACTTCCTGACTTCCAAAACAACCTCTGTTCTTCATCAGCTACCTCCTATCAGGTATTCTGTTTTAGCAGCAGAGAACAGCCCAAAACATATACTGTCTGTTGCTGCCCTCACATTACAACCGCAGGGGTGAGGAAGTCAGCAGACACTGTATGACTTGCTGAACTTAAAGTATTTATTATCTCTTCCTTTACCAAAAATGACTTGAAATCCTATTTTAAATCACTAAGTTGGGAAGTGGCTTGTTATATCCAGGAGCTAAGCCAAGCAATTTAAATGATTATATGTTTTAATTGTCATTTTAACCAGTAAGAGTTTACCATTCCCATTTTACACACAGGGACTAGACATGGTGAGGGCAAGTCATTGGTACATAATGGAGTCAGGAAAAGGACAAATAACCTGAACTTACAGACTTATGGCACTTGGAGAGTGGCTCAATAAATGTTGACTAGATGGATGCCTGGCTGAAAGAATATACACCTGAGTAAACAGCTCAGGTTAGTTCCCAGGAGGAAAGATGCAGACAATAATAATCTTTGAGTCAGTGACATATACTTGTGGACAGAAATGGATTTCTCCTGGAAAGGGTTGGAAACATCTGCACCTAGACCCCACAAGTGCCTGAAAGAGTGTATATACGTGTCCCTTGTGCAAGGTCCAGAAGTGCCTGAATATACTGTGTGTGAGAAGGAGAAGAGAGGAAATAATAAAGGTGGGAGAAGAAGAAAGGGGTGGTGGAAGAAGGAGAGAGGGAAGAGGAGGTTTAGAAAAAGAAAGAAAAACAACTCAAATTCTACTGAGGCTTCCATTTCTCTCTGGCAATCACCATTATCCATTCGGAAGGTAGAGTTCATTTGTCACCGGGGAGGTTTGATGGCTCATCATGGGTTTCAATGAACAGCATAAGGGGACTATAGCATACTTTATATTATTTTTTTCTTTGCAGGGCTGGGGATATAACCCAGGGCTTTGAGCATGCTGGGGAAGTGCTCTACCACTGAGCTACACACCAATCACAGGCCCATCTTATATTTAAACTCTGGTCTTTACTACCCCAACAGTTCTACAGTGAGAGAAAAGCCTGTTTATCAGACTCTCACAGTAGAGTGAAGGAGGCTCATCAGCTCACCCATGTCTCAAGAATAGAAGCAGGGAGACAACAGTGCATCCCAGAAAAAGCAGAAATCTCCCCTGACTTTCTCAGCATCCTCCTCCCCAAGTGTGCTGATACTATTCAATAATCCTCATTGACTTTGGGAGGAGAAAAAAAAATGTAATTGTTAAAGTGTAAATCCCTTTAAATGCTAAGATCAAAAGGAAAGTTTCCATCCAATAACACATAATTAAACATGCAGACATGCCCAACTTTGATTCATGAATGCTTATGCACTTCTAAATTGTTGCCAGGGAGATCAGGGCCTGAGAAAATTAAAACCATTACGCGTCAAAAGGATACATGATTTTCACAGCTTTCTAATGTGATTTCCTGTTGTGCAGAACTTTGTGTTTTTCCATTTTGCCCACCCCGCCTCTATAGTGGTGTTCAGGGCTAACGGAAGCAGCTTTTCAAACATCCTTAGATTGAGAATTCCCACAGGCCCAGCGGGATGGGAGCACGGAACCAGACATTAAACCACTCCTTTCTATTGTGTTATATTCAAACAGAGTACAACCCCCCACTTCCTAGGCAGACCCCCCCAAGGAGGGTTTCTGGTACTTGGGCTCCCAGGATGCCAGCATTATAAGGAAAGCCCTCAAATTTATGGAGGTGTCTCCATTTACATCAGGGTGACCTGAACAATTTTCTTAACTTCTGCATGTCTTCATGTCTTCTGTCCAGTTCCTGAGGAAGTAGATATGGAAACAAATATTTGAATGCAGAAAAATACGGGAAACTTCAATATACACCAAGGAAAATAGAATGGGAAAAGTATATCGGTCACTTTCCCATTGCTGGGAAAGAAAAAGACCCACGACTTGAAGGAGAAGAGGTATATTTTGGCTCACAGTTTTCGGAGAATTCAGTTGAATGGTTGGCTCCCAGGCTGAAGAAGCATGATGGAAGAGCAAAGCGGAAGAATTCTTATCACACCACGGCAGCCAGGAAGCAGAGAGCGCAGGGAAGAGCCAGGGACAAGAACACACCCTTCCAGCTCATACCCTCAGTGGTCACCTCCAGCCAGGCCCCACCTCCTAGCAGCACTTACAGCAACTAAACTCATCCTTGGATGAATCCACTGACCACCATGGTGTCGCCATGATCCAGTTGTTTTTCAAACACAGGAGACTTTGGGGGGACATTTAGACCCAAACACCAACAGAAAGGAAGCCAGCCAATAAAGACAGTTACCATCAGGGACCCTGCTGGGGAAGGCTGGGAAATTTTACTAATCATGTGCTTCAAATCTTTCCCTCCCAATTGGTGCAAGAGAGCAGGGTATTTATCTAACTCCTACCATACCGGTCCAGGCTGTTTCCAGGGGATGGTAACACTTCTCTTTGTTTCGAAGCCAGGTGAGAGGACCTTTTCCACATCACGATAAACCCTCAGCAAAAGAAATGTAGGTACTAACAGGTGGAAGTTAGCCAGAGTCCTTCTAATAGGTAAGACAGGAAGATACAGCCAGCACTCATGGTCTTTGCCACACTTAGTCTATAAAACAGAAATACTGACTGTGCCTACCTCGTGAGGCTGCAGCAGGAATTCACCAATTTACTGTACATGAAACAGAACCCAGCTGGGTACACAATGAGAGTCCCACTTGCATGGTATCACTCTCATCAGTATTAATTCTGTGACTGCTATTATTTGTGGCTGCCGTTATTTTGCTTCTGTTTTTGGACTCTACGTCGGGTGAGGAACAGGCCTGTGGCCATTTTCCCAGAATCGAGGAAACAATTAAGTTTGTGAAGCGAGGTACCAATGTATTCCAAAGGCCTTGCTTGTGGTCCCAAAA
This sequence comes from Hystrix cristata, assembly GCA_004026905.1. Classification (NCBI taxonomy): domain Eukaryota; kingdom Metazoa; phylum Chordata; class Mammalia; order Rodentia; family Hystricidae; genus Hystrix; species Hystrix cristata. The sequence goes on along the minus strand of PVJO010015892.1, from coordinate 35,157 downwards.
GCTTTGAGTTCTTAGACCATGTGGCTCACTGGAGCTTCTTTAGAATCCATTCCTGCTTGGACATACATTCATGCTGACTTTAGGGAGCTCTGGCTGCGTGAGTATTGGCCTAGACTGGAAGCAAAAGGAAGATCGGTGGCTGTAGCTGGTTGCCCTCAAGAAAGAAGGCTGACAACTCTCAGCATTACTGGCCCAATCACTGCTACTTCATGGGTACTAAGCTGTGAGTGCAGGAACCTGGTCAGCCTCCTGACTGCCTCCCTCATGTACAGGCTGGTGGAGAGGAAGTGTGGTAAAAGCCTCCACTGAATAAATGAGGGAAGTGAGCTCAAGGAACGCGTGACACTTTATCGTGGTGCCTCAGATGCAAAACCACTCTGACTCCTTCTCTGCCGAGAGCAAAGTGAGACGTCACCATATTCCACACAAGTAGGAACCAACTCTTCTTGCCTTTCAGGAAAGTCATAAAACTATATCCAGCTGCTTCTCTTGATACCATTGACTCTTCTACCATGTTGGCCCACTGGGATGCTCCTGTGATTTCGTGTCTGTTTCAAGGAACAAGTAGAATGGTGGGAAGCTGCCAAGAATGAAAGAGTCCCAGGGGAGAAGGAAGCAGGCAGCATCAAAGCATCCTCCGCTCACTGAGTGACTTTCAAATGTACTTCAAGCAGACAGTCACGGTGCTCTGGCAAAGCAAGGTGAAGATGTACAGAGGACTCTCTGGTTCCTAAATGAGCACCCTGGAACTGTGGCTCTGTATACTGGGGCAGGAGAAGAGAATGGTTTAATTTCTCACCGATTTCTTGGTCATCATATACTCAGCCAGTTGCTGGTAGAAGGAGAACAACAGGTTCCATAATCTCAAGTGTGGTTCAGGCAGGTTGTCTTAGTTTTCTCATTGCTGGACACGACACTCAACACACTCAATTTAAAGGAGGAGAGGTTTAAATTGGATCATGTCTTAAGGGGATTCAGTTCATGGTGAGCTGGCTCCAAAACAAAACATCATGGTGAAAAGGCATGGTGGAACAAAGCTGCGCAATTCATGGTGGCCAGGAGGCGGAGCAAAGGATCAGTACCAGAGAGGAAGGGATACAGGACCAGATATAGTTTCCAAGGCCATGCCTCTGTGGCACACCCAGAAGCACTCAGAAGTGTGCTCCACCAATTCCTCGGAAGCTCCTAAACCAACCAGGTTGACAAAATCAAGCTTAACCATCTCCTTGTGATCAAAGAGACAGATGACATTCGGAATCATGTTTGCCACAGGTGGACTGGGGAAGAATGATGTTTCCTAGGAAGAGCTCAGCCTATGTCTACTGGACTTCATCAGGCCGGCTATAATGTAGGTTGAGCTTTTAAACCTGGAAGGTACCTGCAGAGATGGGCAGGAGACCTGAGTTGGAAGCTCAGGCATCTTGTCTGGATTGGTGAGAGCCACTGAGGTACAGATGTGATAGGGACTCATGGCTGTGTGCCAGGTACCTGGTGGCAGGGTCTCCCACGTGAATCCCACCTGTACCAAGCTGCAGGACTCGGGCAGTAGATATCTGAATGCTTTGCCCAGGATCGTATGAGGCTCCAATCAAGGCTGAGATTCAGCTGGTGTGGTGGTGCACACCTGTAATCCCAACCCTCTGGGAGGCTGAGATGGGGGAGATCACAGGCCTGAGTCCAGCCTGGACGACATAGCAACTTAGCAAGACCCTGTCTCAAAAGATAAAACATAAATAAAAAGGGTTGGGGATGTATCTCAGTATGAAGACCCTGGATTCAGTTCTCGGTACTCCTTAAAACAAAATGGGGGAATCCAGGGCTCTGAAGGAAGAGGTCAGGACTACAAGATTGCACAGAAGAATCTGGGAAAATTAGGTCATCTTCCAACAGGACACATCTCTGCCAAAAATGGACAAGAAAGCCAATGACATCAACAGAAATCAATATCTCAGAGGCCAACTATGGCTACTTTCCATCCCGAGTCTGTGGGACGGACTATTAAGTGAACACAATGCCAAATAATGATTTTGTTGTAGCATTTTATTGATAACTGGAAAAGACTAGTGCGCAGACTCTCCATGTCTATCTAGCCGACGGCTCAACTCCCCGCTTCCCACAGGTAATTACCTGCTCCTAATTGGGTCTGAAAGCAGCAGGTTTGTATTTAAAAGTAGGAATACAGAATGTGTTGTATTTTTCCAGAGTTCACACAGTGGAGAGTTCAGCGCCTCATGTAACTGTGATTTAAAGAATTAGGTGACTTCCTCGAGCATCCCAAGTCCTTCACTTCAAGCTCTGTGTCCTTGGGCAAAATACATTACTTCTCAGAGCCTACGATTCCTTATTCATCACAACAATAGAAGGGAAGGCTGTGCTGCTTAAATAAGAGAAAAAAAAAATCAATTTCTCCAAACTCTGACTCAGATGGGTACTGAGAGACTGCGAATTGAACATAAATCTTCCAACTCAGAATGGACAAAAAGTTATCTTTTTTTTTTTTTTTTAATGGTGGTACTGGGGATTGGATCCAGGGCCTTCACAGTGAGCTACCTTCCTAGGCCTTGTTTTTGAGACAAGGTCTCACTAAATTGTCTAGGCTGGGTTCAAACTTGTAATCCTTCTGCCTCAGCCTCCTTAGGTACCAGAGTTTCACGTGTGTACAACTGTGTCTAGCTGAGAAACAGTTCTTAAACTCTACCTTCCATTGCTCCAGTTGTGGGTTGTAAGTGGGTTGTAATAACGGCACTATTATCAGCTTTCAATGTAACACTTGGTAGTTTATTATTTTGTGTATTATCTCGTTGGGTTTTCAATACAATTCTGTTAGTTCATCAAAACAGACCTCAGCCTCCTAGGGTGCTGGGATTACTGGTAAGCACCACCATGCTTGATTTACTAGACTACTGTAAGGAAACACCTGAGAGTAAACGCTTAAAAAGAAGAGAGGTATGCTTAGGTCACAATGGAAAGGCTGAAAGTCCAAACAGCATGGCACCAGCTCTGCTCAGGATCCCTTAGATACACCAACTCGTGATGGAAGACACCACAATATCAGGAACAGGTAAGAGAGATTGAGACAGGAAGTCGGAGTGAGGGGCTGGGATCAGCACTGACACCCCCCACTAGGTCCCACCATCTCTCAAAATTGCCACCTGGGGACCCAGTTCCCCGGCCATGAACCGCTGGAGGGTCACACAATCCATAGCCAAACCACAGCAGAAGGGCGAGTTGGAGGAAAGCAGGCGGGATGTTGAGGAAAGGAATCAAGCCACAGCCACAAAAGACCAATGAACAGGTTGAGTTCTCAGATGTCCCCTAAAGAGGTAAAAGGAGTAGCAGCAACTCCCGGCTCCCAGGAAGGGGGAGGGTGTGGATGCAAGGTATGTAGGCTGGCTGAGATCCAGCACTGTGCTCTCATTCCCAAAGGAAACTGCTTGGCGGGGTGGGGGAATCTGAAATGAGAAGTGGGGGCAGATTCGTGCACCATCTACCACTAGTTCGAGGACCTGGGTTTGCCGATGACCTTCAGAGAGGGAGCTGGCTCCTACACACTGCAGCATTCTCTTTGAAACCACACAGAATTGGGATTGAGGCGGGCAAAGGCTTCCACTGAGTCTAAGCTGGCTGAGCCCCTTTCATTAGCCTGATATAACTAAGAACATTTGCTCATGGACTGCACAAAAGGCTCTGCAGGGCATTCTTCCAGGCCACCTCCAATCTTTCCCCCTGGGTTTCCTGGTCTCTAGTCCCATTTTGACACTAGATTGTAACTCCCACTCTCCAATGAGTTCTTACATAATGCTGGAGATAAATTTAGAATAAGCATGATTTCTGTTGCAAGCTCAAAATGGAGATATGTTTTCTTATACACCTTACTTCCCTGCTGAATTTTTAGTACCTCGAAGGCCAGGCTTTTGCTTTCTAATCTTCAAGTTCTGGAGGCTGGCTGCTATACCTAAACCATGGCAGATACTTGTTAAATAACAGAATGAATGAACAAACAACTCTAGACTCTCCCAAATCACTAGAGTTTAAGATTCACGAGGACGAGGAAAGCTGTCTGTTTCCGTCATGACTGAATTTCATACCTGGTTCATGCTGGGCCTCTAAGAGATATTACAGAATGAATAAAAGAGTAATTTCCACCTCAGCGGCGGCGGCCTTCAGAGTTTCCATTGATTCCTGCCGCACCGGAACTGGGAAAGCCTCAGGGATCAGCTGGTACATATGGCCCATTGCAGGGAAAGATCACGACCAAGATCTCCACAGCTGGAGATGCTGGATCGTGGTGCCGTGTTCTTTCCCTGCCCCGCTCCATGATGCTTACAATCTAGAGAAAGTAGATGAGACAAGCCCTGCCGTGCCAGAGCTGCAAAAGTGAGTTCTTGCACATTCTCTAGAATGCACCTGAGCTGGTCAGTTTCGCAGCCCAGAGGGTGGCCAGGCCCTGCAGCGACACGCACAGAGAGGGGCCGTATTGTGAGCAGTTCTGCCCTGCAGTTTGCCTCTTCTATTGCTCCTGAGGCACACATCCTTTCTTCTTGCTGCAGACAGCCATTCAAGAAGAAGGGGGTGCTACAAACTCCACCGGGCGCCCTCCACGAAGGTGAGAACTTAGCACAGCTGTAATGTCTTCACAACACCCGGGCACCTGGACACCCACTGCTGTCACTTCCTAATAATAAAACCTCGCAAAGTGACTGATCTCCTCAAGGCCTCACTCTCCTCACCTGTAACTACACAATATTTAGGGGAATGAAGAAAATAAAACATGCAAACGTACAAAGCACAGTGCTTGTTGCATGGTGAGCATTTGCCCAGGTGATAATCAGATGGAGGGATGTCTCAGTATGACGCTTCGATCCTCTGCAAGCAGACCCGTGAGCGCATATCCAGCTCTGCTCCTTACAAGCTGTGTGTCTGGGTGCACGCGACTCCACTTCTCTGTGCCTCAGTATCTTAATAAACTAATGATAATAATGGGCTTATTTCACTGGCTTCGTATCAGACTCAAATGAGTTAATCCACAGGAAGCACTCAGGCACATGAAAGTGCTAAGTAAGATCTGCAATTCCAGCCTTCTTATTATCTAGTTTTTAAAAAATGTACTTAGGGGAGCCAGAGTGTTCTTACTGAGAGCTTTGCTTTCAAGAGAAGAATGCAGGCACCGAGACATCGGTGCCAAGGCTGATCAAATGGGCTGGTAATCTCATTTGCCCCTCTGCTATTTTCCAGCACATCCCACAGCAGGCTGAGCACTGTGCTTGTCCAGTACTCTTAAGCTGGGCTTGGGGGGCAGTGACTTCTCCACTGTATGCTGTAAATGCCCGCCAGCAGCAAAATTACATTTGTATTGATCTAAAGAACATTTTATTGATCAAACACAGGGAAAGAAACGTTTGAAACATAAACCCATTATTTTAACAATTTGTTGGCAGGAATAGGAAAAAGTTGCTTTTATATTCTCCTTTAGCGACTCGGCCTTCCCAGGGCAGCTTCTGGTAGTTGTAGAGGGTCTAGAGACGTAGGAACCATTAGCAGATACCAGTGACTACCTCTCTGTCCCCAGCTCACAGACCCCCATCTCTTCTCTTTCCACATTTCTGTCCCTTGAAGCCTATCTGCAGGTGGGTCCTTCTGCCTCTCAATGCCTCCTTCAAAACTCTCCATTCTTGATCTCACTGGCCAGATTACAGAACTCAGTCTCCTCCTATGTGTGTCCACGTGATTCTGAGGAGGGACGTTGAAGGCACCAGTTTGCCAGGACCTCTCCATAAAGCCCTCACAGATGCCTCAAAAGGTCTGAACAATAAAGTTATCTTGTTTTTTTTTTTTTTTTTTTTTTTTGGTGCTGGGGCTTGAACTCAGGGCCTTGTGCTCACAAATCAAGCACTCTAACCACTGAGCTAAATCCCTAACCCTAAACAATAAAGTTATCTGAAGCCACCTTTCCTCTGGTTCCTGAGTCCAGCTGGACTTGATCAAGATAAAAAAAACTTTTGATCTTCAGAAGATACCAACAGTATGACAGCAAATATATGAAAGTCATATATCTGGTAAGAACACAGTACCTAGAATATATAAAGAATGCTTAAAATCAACAATCAGAAAACCCAAATAAAAATGGACGAGGATTAGAACAGATAATTTTCCAAATGTATATATACATACACATGGATAAATAGCCAATAAATATGTGAAACGAAGTTCAACATTTGTGTTGATCCAGAAAACATTTTATCGATCAAATACAGGGAAAGAAAGCTTTGAAACATGACTAGTTTCAACAGATTTAGTCGTTAGGAAAATGTGAATCAAAATCACAGTAAGGTATCACTTCGTTCCTTGTAGGATGACTATAGTAAGAAATAACAAACATTGGTATAATATGTAGAAGTCTCAAAATTGTTGAAGGTAACTGAAAATAGCATAGCTATTTTAGAAGATAATTTGACAGTTTCTCATAATATTAAACATAGAGTTTCCACAGAGTCCAGTAATTCCACTCATAGGTATATACTCAGAACTGAAACATATTCACTCCCAAACTTTTACACAAATATTTGTATCAGTATTATTTCTAATAACCCAAAGATAAAACACCCAAATGTGGATTCATGAATACAGAAATATCTACTGTATACTGATACAATAGATACTATTTAGTCATAAAAAAGGAATGAAGTGCAGGTCCATACTATGACATGGATGAAACTTGAAAACAAAAGACACAGCAAAAGAAGCCAGGCCGAAAGGCTACCTATTATACGGTCCCCTTCATATGAAATACCAAAATAGGAATATGGATGGAGAAAGGCAGCATATTAGTGGTTGCTAGGAGAGGAAGCAGGAGCAGAAGAGAATAATGAATGACTACTAACGGGTCTGAGATGTCTTTTTGGAACAGTGGAAATGTTCTGGAATTAGGTAGTGGTGATGGCTCCGGATCCATACAGAAATACTAAAATGTGCTTTATTGTATACTTCAAAAGGGCAAATTTTATGATATGAGAATTGTTTTAATTAAAAAAAGAGTGAGTAGAACAGAATCAGAGTGCTTTGGATGGTCAGTAGAAGGCAGGAGAAGTTAAGCCAGGATGTAGCTGGAGCTGCATGGGAGGGTGGGTCTACTCCATCACCCCATCCCCTGGAACTTTACCATGTGGGCGGCAGCCCTACAGTGACACTGTGACTAGACTGCACCTTGGCCATTGCTCTTGGCAAACTGTATTTCCTCAGCCCAGGCTGTGGATCCTGTGAACACTTTTCAAGGAATCTTACCTTCTTGATTTTGAGTTTCTAATTCCTCTTGAAGAGAGGCAGAAAGTTTTGACGAGTGGGGGAACTGGAAATGTGGGGACCCTGACTACACAGTTTTACCAGCTCAGTCATGTTGCACCATGGAGGCTCCCAGCTCAAGGCCTTGGCAGCAAAACCAGCTAAAAGTTCTGCCCGCCCTCTCCCAGACCCAGCAAGCCAGCCCAGGAGTTGTGCCAGGGGAGACCAAAGGGGCCACCTCTTAATGCCCAGTGCCAAGCGTGTTAAGAGGGAGAGAGAGCAACAGCTGGGCCAGTACTTCTGAGCCTAGGTCGTCAGAGTATGGTGTAAAGAGCTGCCCAGGAATAAGCAATGGAATGGGCTAACTTTGTGCAGGGCGAATCCTGGGTGCATCCCTGGGCAGGGGATGCAGGCTGGATGTGTTCCTGGAGGCCGTGTTCCAGGTGTTTGCATCTTACAGGTGCTCAGGAGGCTGAGTGACTTGGCTAAGGTGACAAGACCTAGTGTTGGCTGATCCAAGGCTGGACTGTTTACTCTCATGCTTCACCCTTCCTGTTGGGCTGCAGATGGAGGGATCATGAACTCAGACTCTGGCAAACACTGGTGTCTGGCTTTGTTACTCAGGACAGAATTTCTCTCTTTCTTCTCTGTCTCTGTCTCTCTCTCCTGGGGGTTAAACACCGGATGTGCACACTGAGCTACCTCCCCGCATCCCCAGCCTCCCGTACTTTGAGATAAGGCTTGAACTTTCAATCCTCCTGCCTCATCTTCATCCTCTCAAAGCACTGGGATTACAGGCATTCACCACCGCACCTGGCTTCTTTCTCCTTCTGATCCTCTTTGTCCTGTTGCTCTTCCTGCTCCTCTTTTCTGGTCTCTGTCTCTTTATTCCTTTCTTTTTTCCTTTCCCCCTCAGTACTATTTGCCTACATAGAGGGATCACATAAAGTCAGATAAATAAGAACTCCGGAGCCCTGATTCTCAAGTGGGAGCAAGCATCTGTGTCACGTGGAGGGCTCATGAAGACATATTTCTGGACCCCAGCTCAGGAGTCTCATGGTAGTTTCCCCAATGATGCTGACTCTGCTGCAGCGACCACTCTTGGGAACTCAGCTCTGGAGTCCAAAAAGTCCACTGCCCAGGCTCCGGACAGAGCTCTTCCTACACTTCTTTGTGCAGGTGAGAATCTTCTTTTCCTAAATCTCTAGGAAATGAAACTCCGTGGATAAATATTGTTATAATCACCTCCAGGCATTACTGAACAACTCCCTAATGCCAGGTGGCCTAAATCCCAGAGTCAGGAGGCCTTTCTAATCCCAAGTCTCTATGGTGCAAATTAAATGCATCGATGGTTAAGAAACAGCCATCCATTACCTCTCACTGCTGAGAGCAAGACTCGGGTGTCTCTGAGGCTGAGATCCATCTATTTTATAAGATGATGTCACTGTCAAGTGTCAGGCACAGGCTGCGGGCCTGCTAAGCTCCAGGAGGAGATCCTCTGATGATTTTTTTACATGCTTTTAAAGTATCCATACACACCCAGAATCATGGACTTCCATGCCTGGATAGGCCCTTATATCCTCAAGCCGTCTCCCCTCTCTCCATAATCTCCACCTCTCTTTTGCTTTCCTGGGACAATCCCAGCCTTCCTCAGGCCCTGCCTAAAATGCCACCATCCAAGCTTTTCAACTCCAAAAGGAAGATGGGCTCATTTCCTCCTCTGCATCCTGACTGTACGGCTCCCTTTTTGATTTGTCTACAGAGAGGAAAGCAAGAAGATGCTGGTTCTTGAATGATTCCCAGAGACCTAGTACGACAATCCTCAGTAGGTAACTGAGGCCTCAGAGGCAAATTAGAATTTTAAGTTAAGAAAAGAGAAACAGGTAGCAATCTAAGAAGTGTAGAGTGCAGTGAATTTTGTTTCTTAGTGACAGCTGGACCGAAGGGAGGGATTTGGAGCGGCCCAGCAGTTTGGGGAAGGGCCAGAAAATTGGAGAGATCAAAGCAGCAGATGCACCAATCAGTCCAGGATTTCCTAACAGTGACATCGAGTTGTTGGAGGACTCAGACTATGAGGTATGATGACTATAAGACAGTGAATGTATCTGTCCTCCATGCGCTATTAGCACCATCTACACACCTCCATCAGAACATATGTTGTTTCCTAAATGCCTGTCTGTCTGACAGTGTCTCCCCATTCCACTTTTCCCCTGGAAGACAGGGACCTTTTAAACTTTTCTTTGTGTCTATCACCCAAACTCTTGCCGTATAGTGGGAATTGAGTGATGAATGGTTGGCAGCCATGACGGTTCAGTGAAAAGAGTCCTGAATATGGACTCAAGAGGTCGGGTTGAGTTCCTCATCTTTCAAGACCTTCCTCGTGTGGCCAGGGACAAATCACCTGGCTTAGAGGGCCTCAGTTTCCTCTGTGTGGGAAGTGGAGAGTGAAGGCGGTGACCCCCAAGCCTCACACTGTCTCCTCCAGACTTTATGGGAGGTAAAAAGAGCTTTCTGTTTAGCTTACCTCCAGCTGAGGGCTGTCTCTGCCTTAAGGGCTCCCCGCCAGGTTCCCGGACTCTATGTTCCCTCCCGGAGGCACCAAACCAAAGTACCCCAACATCCAAGAGCTGGGAAAGGAAGTCTGGTGGCTCAAAGCAGCGATGACTTCACGCTCCAGTGAACTCACAAAATGCAGAGTAATCACGCCTTCCACTTAACTGTCAGCAGTATGGAAGGACTCGCTCTCCCGCCTCCTCCCCCACCGTTGTTAGTCATGACTCATTAATTGCCACCGGCGAAGGAGTTTTATTCTAATTTTCCTGATCTAATTCAGTGATGTTTTCAACTAAGGATCAGGATATAGGTTTTTAGCTTAGCTAATGAAATATCTAATGAATTTACATTAGTGACAATTACAGACAAGACACCTAGGAGGAATGAGCCAATCACAGGCCTCCGTGGATGCCACTTGCTAATGGCTCCTTTAAGGGGACAGGCACACACAGTCCTTGTGCTCTTCTCACTAATCAACAATGTTCTGCTGGGCCAGAAGAAAGGGTCTGAAGAAGTATTTGTCTTTATCGCTTTATTTATTGTTGGTGTAGTTCTGCCTTGGAGCCGACAGCATGATGTGCAGACGGGCCGTTCAGGTGGAGAAAGAGCTGCTTCAAAAGGAGGTCTACGTGCAAACTTGGGGTAAGTGGGATTATCTTAATCTAACAAAGAAGCAAAATCCTGGACCCTGGAATAATTATTCACCAGGAGTGACGGATCCCTTCCCTAGCTGGATGGGGATCTAATACAAACCAGGCCCACAGAAAGCCAGAGAGCATTTAAAATCCAGGGTTGGAATTCCTAGTGCACCTCCACGTAAAAAGGCCTGTGACTTCATGGGGCTCTTCCACGGTCTCGCACACTCCTCCTTGTTCAAAATTTGAAACTACTAACTGAAAGTTGCAAAAGTTGGCTATAAAAGAGTTTCTAGCATTGCAAAAAGCTAAATCAGTTCCATTGATGGCTTTTAAAATCTCTGTTTCACTTCAAGCCAGCTGGTCAGCCAGAATCTAAACCAGATATCGGGAATGTAAAGCAGAAGATCAGAAGCAGGAAGAGCAGCCCCACGACTGGATATTCACCCGCATCCCCACTACCTGGTAACCATCCTCTTAATCAGAGAGTCTCGCAGAAGCCTAAAGGCTATCCAAAGTCCCCAAGTTGAGTTAAATGGAGTGATCACTTTCAGATATGAGAGCTGGGGATTTTAGTCTACTCTTTTTCCTTCTTTTCTCCCTCCTCTCCTCCTACCTTACCTTGATGTGATATCAGATCTTTCCTACTGACCCTCCTTAGGGGATTTTCTGGCTCTATTACTGGGCAGTCTTCCACATTTGAAGGTGAAAAATGCTTTCCTTAGTCTCCTGTGTGCTCCTTAATCTTTGTCTTCAGAGTGCCTGGTGTGAGCCAGTTCTCCTAAGGATTTTGACAGCTTTATGCACGAGCTAATGTTTCTCATGTAACCCTGGGTGCTTCTTCATGGTCAGAGGGAAGTTCTCTTAAATTTAAGAGGTCAAGATGGTAGAGAGAGGAATCTAATACAAGGGTGAAAATAAAACACATTACTCCCTTGGGAAATCCATCATGCATTTTCCAGCCCTGACAACCATGGTAGTGAAGAGGATGGGCCAGTTCCTACACATCTATTTTGCACCAACACTTAGCGTAGTGTTTGGTGCACTCTCGGGGCCAGAAATATGTGTGGAATTAAAAAAAAAAAAACATATGGTATGCTGCTTTTCTCTATGGTAAAAAAGCTAGAGAAACAAAATTGAGATCTTAGTCTCTGGAGGAAAACACAAGTAGAGTCCATGTTATAAAGATCAAATTTGGGGCAGGCATTGTGACCTTACAGCATTATAAGCAAGAAGGGAGTAGATTTCCAAACATATGCCATCTTGGTTATCCCAAATATATGCCAAAGCCCAGGTTCCCTGAATGCTCTTGTCCTTTTAAACGCCCATCCATTTTAAAGGAGAAGGACAGACATTAAAAAATGTAAGCCATTATGAAATGCTAGCATGGAAAGAGACAAAATGGTCCAGGGCCTTGCGAGCGGGAGCCCTCAGGTTAGGTATCCTAAGAGTCTTAGTCACTTTCCTTGTCTTTGGGACAAAATAGCTGATGACCACAATTTAAAGGAGGAGAGGTTTATCTTGGTTTTGATTTTGAGAATTCAGTCCATAATCAACAGCAGGAAGGGCACGGTGGAAGGGTCTGGGGGAGGGAAGCTACTCACATCATGGCAGCCAAGAAGCAGAGAGAAGAGAGAAGCCAGGGAGGAAGACATATCGCCCAGGTCATTCCCCAAGTGACCCACCACTTGTGACCAGACCCCTACTTCCTAACAGCATACTTAGCTCTGAATTCATCAGTAGATTAATCCACTTATAAGTATAATGTTCCCTTGATCCAATCACTTTCCAAAAGCCCACTAAATACATGAAACTTTGGGGGGACATTCTAGTTCCAGCACATAGCACTAAATAACTCCAGCAAGGATCTGACCCAACCGTGTTGTAGTTTAAGTCAGCTACGGTGCACAGCTAAGCCAAGAAGAAGAGGAGGAAGGAAAAACCTGGGGACAGAGGGGACAAGCGGCAATACTTCCTTTCACTGAGGAATAGGAAGAAGGAGGACGAAACACTGTAAACCTTTGCAACAGACATTCTGCTATCTCAGATGCATAAGACGAAGACTGGTGTAGTCATCGGACCGAGAGTGTGGGCCACAACATCAAACAGGACCGGTTTCTCAGGTGAACAGATGTACAGTCTACTCATGACCTCTTGTACGCCTTTCTCAGCTTGCCTGCAAAATGAGGACAGTACTAATACTTAGCTCCTGAGACTGTAAGGGGGAATAACGTAGATACTTAAAAATTTCATTGATACTAGGGGCAGGAAAGTGTACTGAGGCCAGGAGATAAGGGACACGGCAGACAAGTCCCTGTTCTTGTAGAATTTATGTTCCACTGTGAGGTAATGCATAAACACCCAAAAGTACAAGGGAACTTCAGGGTGGGGAGTGTTATGCAAATATAAAGGGCTGATGTACAGTGGTTCCTGACATAGACAGATGAGTGGGCATCTCCGTGATAAAGAGAAGTTCATCCAGTAAAGACACAAGGGCAGAGAGTTCCAGGCAGAGGGTAAAGAAGTGCTTGTGTGTTCCCTTCATCAGAGAGGGCTTGTGTGGCCCCCACTCTGTGGGTGAGCAGGGGGAAGGGAGAGAAAAGCCCCTAAGAGAAATCATTTACGGCCGCTAGAGGAGTCGGGGATGTGGAGGTGTGATCTGGTTTACATGTCTAAAGATCACTGACAATAGTAAGGTTAGGTTTATAAAACAGCTCATGCCATGTTAAATGCACGTTTTTCATGGAGATTCTAGAAATAGTATTTGTAAGGTGTGTTTAGTAATGTTGGACATGTAATAAATGTTGTTGGAGGTTTTTATAATGCATGCAATGTGTATTTAGCTACTTCCTAAAGATAGTAATCCAAAGATAATTAGGATAGAAGTCTCTCTTTAGCAGTTTATAGCCTAGGAGGGATATACCAAACAGATCATTATTATACACAGTGCTAAGTGCTACAGCAAGTGTGTGCATGGGGTAACATTTAGCAGTTTAAGAGCTAACTGTTGCAGCAAGGTGAGAAAGGACTAGCCAGAAAGAAAACTGTAGTGTTTTGCACAAGGTCATTGTGTTTGCTGGTGCTGTGAGGGGCTGGGGACCCAGACAGGACTCTTCCTTGTGACATTTACTGGGATACTGAGCAGACACTGAACAGAGCTGTCCTGTGGGTGACAAGGAATCACAGGAGACTTTGGGACAGTGGATACTTGCCAAGAACCATCACTTTGGATGTTCCCCTATGTGGAGGACGGTTTGATGAAGACAGAACAGAGGCGGGGTAACTCTTTCTGTAAGTTAGGATCCTTTCACCGTCATGAAGTGATTCAGGAGAGGGCCACACAGAGCAATAGAAAGAGACAGAAAACAGGCAACAGGTTTAATATGTATGTATTTTGGAGGGAAAAATTGGCAGGACTTGACTTTTATTGAGCAAATGCTCTATTTTTTAAATTAAATTGATTGGACGGCTTTGTGAGAGTTAGAGGTCGGATGCTAACCAAACACTCAATAAATGCATGCTATGATCATAATTATTACCAGACTCAGAGTTTCAGAGTGCTCAGAGAAATCTCTGCAAGGAGCAAGGAAGATCAGAAGACGGTCCTGGATTAGGGGGCTCTGGGATCGAGCATGAGGTACAGGAATGAGGACTCAGATCTGGCATCATTCCAGGTTGCAAAAGAAGGGTTGATACCAGTGGACCACGCAACGTGCTTCAGAAGCTGCTGTGGACTCTAACTCCCGCACAGAATTGGCAGTTTCCATTCACTGCCATTGGTCTCAAACCTAACTAGCTTTTATCCAAAGAAATGAGTTAGCAAGAGGTTACATCCAGTAAGGAATAGAGGGGAGAACTTGGAGGCAGAGAAATTACTGAAATCACCACATTTGTTTCTGGCTCTGGTAGCACCAGCCCCAGAAGGGCCTTTTTTTTTTTTTTTTTTTTTGGGTGCTGGGGATCGAACTCTGGTCCTTGTGCTTGCAAGGCAAGCACTTTAACCACTGAGCTAAATCCCCAGCCCTCCAGAAGGGCCTTTTTAAAATGAGCACAAAGGTGCACGTGGCAGACCGGCTCAGCCTGGCGGCTGCATCTCCACTAACACACCCTGAAACCAGGACCTTTAGTAGCAGGACATGGAGACAGTGTGAATGATGCAGAGGAAATGCGCCTCCATTGCTGGGAAAGCGATTCTAAGCACAGAGCTGGTGTGACCACCAGCAAGCCACTCTCACACAGGCAGGTGGGAAAGACACGATGGTCGCATAGGGCTCCTCATCCCACGAGAGTGACAGGCAGACCTTTCCTCCTTTTTACCCTCCAACCCTTCAGCCCCGTTGCTGACATTCGCACTGTAATGACCATTTTAGTTAGTGCCTTTACTTCACTGGTGTTTATTTTTCATAATAAAGACAACGTGTCTCAGTTCGATTTGTGCTGTTTAACAGGATGTCACAGACTGGGCAATTTATCACCAGTAGAAGTTTATTTGGTTCACAGGTCTGGAAAGTCCCAGTGGAAGCAACGTATCTGGTGAGGGCCTCACACTGTGTTACACATGGTGGAAAGCAGAAGGCAGGAACACCCACTTCTTTGATGGCTAACCCCCTCCTGTGGGGATGGCGCTGATCCATGCATGAAGGCACAGCGCTTCTGACCTAATCACCTCTCAAAGTTCCCACTTCTCAATCCCATTGCATGGGGGATAAATTACATAACACTTGTACAGTTGCTAGGCATTTGGAAGGCCTTCATCTTTTGCCATAATACACTGTTTTGCCTTTTATTTAGGATTATTATTCTAAGATACACTCCAGTCCTAGAAATGCTATTACTTGGTTAAAAACTATGACTATCTTGAAATTCTTGAGAACTACACTTGATCATTCCACTATTCAATTGCATCATTCACACCCAAATTCACTGTTTTGGCTTGGTAGATTTTTTAGGAGGGCAGTACTAGGGATGGAACCTAGAGACTTTACCCAAAGCTACATCCTCAGCCCTTTTTATCTTTTATTTTGAGATAGGGTCTCAGTAAATTGCCCAGGCTGGGCTTGAACTTGTGATCCTCCTGCCTCAGCCTCTCACAGTGCTGGGATTATAGGTGTGCACCACTGTGCCTGGCTTGGTAAATTGTTTATTGGATTCCTGTCTTTCAGATGCTATTCTGGAAATGGAGTATTCATCAGGGATAGAAAAATTCATTAGGGATAGAGAGATCGTAATGTCTATGGACATTACGATCTCATAGAGGAAATGCCTTAGTCAAGTAATCAAACAAATGATAAACGCTATGGTTTGAAAATGTAAGATTCTGTGAGACAGCACTAAGTGTGAAGCCTAGTGGAAGTGAGAAGGTCATTGAAGACATCTCTAACGACATTGTCACTTTGGCTAAATCCCAGTGATGAAGTACCAGTCAGATAAAGTCAGAGCACAGTAAAGCATTGTGGTGCAAAAGCCCTGCACACAAACAGAACTTGGCATGATGGAAAGCAGAAGCAGGCCATTGCTCCTGGTGGTGAACAAGAGGAACCAGTTCAACGTGAGGACGGATAGCTGAATCAGGAGCACAGGACTTAAGGCTTCGTGGTTTATCGTAAGTGCGATGGGATGGCAGGAAGCCACCAAAAGACTTTCGACAGGAAAAGAAAATGATAAGATTTGTGGGTTCCACAAGGACTAGAGGTGGGTTGGGGCTGATGGCTAAGTGGTATGGGTTTCTTTAGAGTAATGAAAAATGTTCTAAAGTTGATTATAGTGATGCATGCACAGCTTCATGAAGATACTAAAAGTCACTAAATTGTGCACTTTAGCTGGGTGAATCATGTAGTAGATAAACTATATTTCAATAAAGCTGCTTTAAGAATGTGAAGCTGGCTTTCACATGGAGGATGCATTGTAGTGGGCAAGAGTGGAGGTGAGTGGAGTCATTTGTAACAGTCAGGCCAAGATAAGACTGATGGATTGTTCTAGAGTGGAGGCCACTGGAAGACAGCAGTGGATAGACTCCACAAATATTTGTGTGTTCACATTTATTTCTCAGACAGAGTATCAGCTTGCCATGGCTGTACATCAAAATAATTTTTCTAAACAAATAACTTTACTTAGTGTTAGCTAATAGGCCTGAGATTAAAAATGTGATAAGGGAATGGAAGACAAAGAGATCCAGAATCTACCTGGAAAGATCAGGAAAGTCCTTCTTAAAGCGAGATATACTTTCATTAAATTTGAAGGATGAGTAAGATTTTACCACGAGAAGAGGAATCCAGAGATGGTGAGTGGAACGGGAGAGCGTCAGATGGTGGAAAGGAATAGAAAGTAGGAAATCAATGTGGAAAAACTAAAGGAAAATGTACAGGTAAAATTGCAACTAGGAAAAGGTGGAAAGTGTCATTCGTCAGGGATACAGAGTGACTGCATGTCAGAGTCCCTGGGTGGTTTATTAACGTACAGATTGTGGCAGAGATGGAGCTCTGTGTTCAATGAACCACATCCTGTTCCTCTGGGACCCTCAATGACACTGTTTTCTAGCTGCTGGATTGCAGGAATGGCCTATTTCTTTCTATTCTCCTTTACCCATGTGCTTGGCAGTCCTGTCCACACTGACTCTGCACTTGGCGAGGCAGCTTGCTGTATTAGGTTTTTATTGCTGCTTTAATAAATTACCGCTAAGTTAGTGGCTTACAGTAATATAAATTTTTACCTTATGTTCCTACACGTGGGAAGGCTGAAATGCGTTTCACTGGGCTAAGATCAAGTTAGTGACACAGCCATGTTCCTTTCTGTAGACTCTAGGGGACAACCCATTTCCTGGACTTTTCCAGCTCCTAGAGACCACAGGAATTCCTTGGTTTATGGGTCATTCCATCTACAAAGCCACCAATGTGAATCTTTCATCAAGTTACCTGTCTGTGTCTAACACTTCTGCTTCTTTCTTTGCCACATTAAAACCTAAGTGATTATAATGGTCCCACCTGGACAATCCAGGATCATCTCTTTATGTCAGGGCCAGGTACTAAGAAAGCTTAATTTCCCCTTATCATATGACGTAACGTTTTCATACATTTCTGGGATTAAAATATGGGCCATCATTCTGCCTACCGCAGTCTAGTCTCCAGCCGCTGAAGATTCAAATTCCATATATAAATTACATTCCTTCTGTCTCAAGATCTCTGAAGGTGGCAAGCCAGTGCACATCCTTTGGCCAGAAGTGAATCCCAAATGGAGCATGGCAGAGACAGGAAACCATCAGTACCCTCCGAATGTAATGTGAAAAAGCTCTACCAGTCTGCTAGATGATGGACAAGAGTTTGTTGCCAAGTCATCTCTACGTCATAAGTATGTACAATTACTAGCTATCAATTAAGACTTTTAAAAGATTTGTTGGATTTAAAAGAAAAAAATTTGCCCTCAGCCACCTTGTTTTCCTCATGCCTCTGAGTTTAAAGGCAAAGAAAAGAGTTACAGTTCTTGCTGGGTAGCTGATCTGAACTACAAAAGGGAGACTGGAGGTGAGAGAAACTTGTATGTGGGACAGAGGGGAACATTTAGGGCATCTTTTAGTACCACGAACTAAAATGGTAGATAATGGAAAACCACAACAACAACCGATTCAGTCAGGTCTACTAACGAAGGTTTGGGTCACCCCCAGATGAAAAAACAGTTACCTCTGGTGCTTGTTGAAGGCAAACAGAATACAGAATAGATAGCAGAAGACAATCGTTATTAACATTAGCTTTAACTAAGTGACTACTCACAAAAATGAGGATTGTAATTGTCACGAGTATTTCCTCTTTATTTTGTTATGAATATAAATAAGGTATATATGCTGTATAATGTCAGAAATAAGATCTATATATATATATATATATAATATTATCTATGATATCTTTGTTTTCTTTCCTTATCCCCTTAAGTAACATAAGGCATATTGGTTTTATATCAGTGTTTAAATACTATTAATTTTCTGTAATAGTATGTAGAGAACATCAGTCAGAACTTCTGAGGAAGACATTGATGTGTTTCCGGTCGTGGGGAGGATAGCTGTATCATGGTTGGGTGGAGGTGTGACCTTGTTATTGTCTTTATTTTGAGATTTAATATGATTTGATGAGATTCGTATAGGTGACAAATTGACAAGGGTAGACTTCTCGTAGTTAATTTCATGTGCCAGTTGGACTAAGGATGTCCACATGGCAGGCAAAACATTATTTCTGGGTGTGTCTGTGAAGCTGTTCCTGGAAAATACAGCGCATGAATCTGGACAGAGTTAAGGAAGATACGCCCTCGCCAGGGTTAGTGGGTATCATTTAATCCACTGAGGTCTGGAGAGAGCAAACAAGCAGGTGAAAGGTAAATTTGCTTTCTCTCTGCTCATGGGGGAAGCCCATCTCCTCCCGCCTCAGGCATGAGTGCTGCTGGTTCTCGGGGTTTCACGCCCACGCTGGAATTACACTACAGGTTTTCCTAGACCTCTCGCTTTCAGACTGTGGGAATTCTCAACCTCCATGAGTGCAAGAGCCAGTCTCTGACAACACACTTCTTTTGGGATACTGTATCTACACCTGAGATCTGCTGTGTCTTTACTGTATTGGTTCTGTTTTCCCTGGAGAAACTGGAAATATGCAAATCGCTGAGATGTTGGAATTGTTTGTCACAGCAAGATCACATTAACTACCTAACACACAGGACTGTAACCTGACATTTGGTATTAGGTAATTGACATATACCTTGATTATTCTGGTAGACCCGCCCTATGGATTAGTTAGTAGGAAAGGATGTACGTTAAGAAACGGGGTGAACTAGAGACAGAATAAGAACAGATTTCTGTTCTTAAGACATTTGTTCATTGCATTTTTAAAAATGGAGCCCTGCTGGGTGTGGTATGCACATCTATAATCCCAGGTACTCAGGAGGCTGAGGCGGGAGGATTTAAAGTTCTAGGGCAGCCTGGGCAACTTAGTGAGACTCTGCCTTAAAATAAAATAAAAATAAAAATAAAAGGGGCTGTGAATGTACCTCAGGGCCAGAGCACCTCTGGGTTCAGTCCTTAGTACTGGAAATAAAAAGAGCACCGATAGCAAACACTCTCTTTTAAGCAACAGAGTGACAGTTTGAACCATGACTGTCAAATACTTTTTCCCTCTCTCCCCACACTTTCCAACCTAACACCATGCTGCGATCACTGCTGGTGTTTAGTAAATAACTATTTAAAACAGGGAAGCAAAGAGCTGTTTGGAATACCATTAATGGTGCCTTCGTGGTTCTGCTGTGAAGATTTTCATTCTTTATTAATTGCATCCAATATGTGGAGCTGCGGCGTCAGACATTCTTTCCCGCACTTCATTCCCCATCCACAGCTACTCTGCTGCCTTTTAGCCTCCTTCAAGGGAGGCACCGGCTCTCTGGCTCTCTGCTCATCTGTGGAAGGGCTTCGTGAAGGAGCTGCAGACTGTGAAATGTGCATCTCTTCACTGATTTCTGTAGAATTCAATCGTCAGGAAGCCAGCTTGAGCCTGACATGAAGTTTACGTGTTCTCATCTTCCTTCCACAACAAGGGACCCATCATCTTTTAAGGGTAACTTATTAAAATTTAAGGTTCAGAGCAGGTCTGTGAAGCACCAGAAACCTTTGCATTCTCTCTCCTTTCCCTGTCTGTAAATTTCTCTGGCTCATTTGTCATTCAATGAGAAATCAGTTCTACCCTCCCCTCCCCCGGCTCCCCTCCTCTTCTGCTCCTCCAATTCCTTGGCCTGCCTTCTTCCTGATCATCCAGCCTGCAGAAGCAATAAGCTCCAGGCTGTGTACAGTGTGTGTACAGTATCATTTAGTTAAAAAGCAGATACTCAGGTAAGCCTTTTTATGTTATAGGGTTTGCCTCTGTCTTCCATGACCAAGAAATTAGTAGATCGACCCTGAGTTGACACTTTAGCTCTTGTGTTAATGGTTTGTCTACTTAACTAACTAATACTTGCCAGTGTTGTTAAAGGATGCTAATAAATAAAAAATATTATCAGAAAACAATAATTAACCTTGAGTCCAAAAGTATTAACCAGAGGCAATCAATCACTTTCCCAGGTTTAGTAAACACTTAGAATTAAGTGTCCCTAAAGGAGTAATTAAAGAACTCAGCTCTTCTATTTCAAACAGAAGTAACAAAGGGTCAAACACAACGTGCAAACCTGGTGATCGCTGATGAGCTCTAGGCATGTGCGGACACTAGGTGTGTGCTCCTGTAAGTAACTGCGGCCTGTCAGGAACGTGCCGCACAGCAGGAACCAAAAGATGGGGAAGGAGGGACACTTCATCTGTGTGCAGAGCGGCTCTCCACAGGTCCGATAGCTGCCTGAGCGCCGCCTCCTGTCTGATCACAGCTGCATCAGATTCTCACAGGAGCGCAGATCCTACTGCAAGCTGCGGGATCTAGGTCGGGAGCTGCGTAGGAGAATCTAATGTGACAATAACAGGAATAAAGTGCATAATAAATGTAATGTGCTCGAGTCATCCTGAAACAATATTCCACCTTATATCCCCATCTTACCCCCATCTGTGGGAAAAATCATCTTCCACAAAACCGGTCCTTGGTACAAAGACGGGGGACACTTTGATGAGTCTGTAACATTTCTATGCATGTATTTCTCTGACGGGTAAATTAGAGAATGTCACCATCTGCCACGAACTGCCTGACTACTTCTTCCTCTGGCTGAGTTTGTTGCATTTCAACCATATTTTAATAACAGTAATAGAGACATCTTATGATCTATCTTGCAAAATTGCTAAGCACACGGGTGATAAATAGGTGCACTGTATTCAGAAGTGTGTGGTTGTACAGGTTTCTTCCACACTGGGCAGTACTGTGTAGTACCACGTCTTTAGCAGTGGCAGTGAGGAGTGACTGACGTCTAGTAATTTGTAGAATTTGACGAGTTTCACAAGCACACACACATAAAACCGTCGCCTCCATCAATGCGGTGAACACATCCATCACCCCATAGTTTCTTCCGCCCTTTTGCAATTCCCCAGTCCCCCAGGGCCTAACGCCTTTCCAGGCCACCATTAACCTTGTCACTATAGATTAGCTGGTATTTTTAAATAAATAAAGACATAAAATATCTTTCATTCAGAATAATTCATGCCCCTCTGTGGCTGAGTCATATTCCATTATACGAATGTATCACAATTATTTATCTCTTCACCTTTTTTTAGATGTTTGAGTTGATTAAAGCTTTTGACTATCATGACTGAAGGTGTTACGAACATTTGCGTATAGATCTTTGTATGAATGTGTGGTTTTTATTTTTCTTGGGTGAATTACTCATATGGCATATCTATTCTCAACTTTTTAAGCAAGTGACAAACTGTTTTTCAAAGTGGTTCTACGTCGTGTTCTAAGCAGCCATATATAAGAGTTCCAGAATCTCCTGAAATTCAACATAAAGATATTATGTTTGTTTATAACTCCTCATTTCTATTGAGAGAGTGCAAAATCTAAATATTTGCAGCAGAGATACTTCCAATGTGGCATTTCTGTTTTATTTTTATTTTAAATTTACTTATTATTAAGTTTTAACATCAAATCAATTGTTTGTATCTCTGGCCATTTGCTCCTAATGTAAGACAGAAAGTAGTTATTCATTTCTAGTACTTTCTACCTCACAGAATAAACCTATCTCATGGGGAAACTTTTGCTCTTGTTCTCATCCCTTTGTCCTAAAACCTTCCAAAGCTTCACTCATACTATCTTTCTCTGTGCTGACTGTACAGGTAACACGTTAACTTGTTTTGGTCATCTCGGTGTCTTCTGAGGCTGCTTGGAAATCCCAGACCCACTGCCTTAGTCACTTTCTTACTGCTGAGATGCAACACTCAACACTCACAGTTTACAGGAGGAGAAGTGTATTTTGGCTCATGGCTGGCTGGCTCCAAGGAAGGAAGGACATGGTGTAGGGGACAGTGTGGCGGATAGCTGGGAGGGAGACATACCCTTTGAGGTCACACCCGCTGTGAACTGCCTCTTCCAACCAGCCCCCTCAACAGCAAGTCGCTTATATCACCCCCATTAATTCAGTCACCTTCTAAAAGCCTTGCCTATGAGCACGTGTGGCTCTTTGCTGATATTCTCGGTCCAGGCCATAACACACATTATTTGAACTAACCTTACACCTGCACATGTGTCTATTAGGTTCCAAATGAGTCTGAATGGAGGGATATTCCAAATCCCTGACTTTTGTGTCTGGGTGGTTGAGCGCATTCCTGACAGACAAGGTAAAATTAAAGAATGAGCTACAAAGTGAACTGAAAAGAAGGAGAGGCCCTTCTCTGGGTCAGGAGTTGCTACCTGCCACTAAATAGTTCTTACTGTTTCATATCTACTTTTAAAAATGAAATAGTGGTCAATGCATTATTTATATTCCTTCTCATTTCTCCATATCCTAGGAACAACTATCTTATTTGTGTTGTTTGTGGTGCTTCTAGTTTAGTAAATATGAGACTATTTTAGACAGATAATATTAGGATTCCAGCAAATTACTTGCTACCTATTTTTCATGCTCCTCTTGGGAAAATACAGCATAGCTCATGTATAGTTAAATAGATTCATGGCTTCTTGTAGAACTAGACCTAGGGAATGTTGCATAATGAATCAATGGTGATCTTAGATAAGGGTGGGGATTGGGAGAGGGATATTTAGTTGTAGACTGTGGAACCTTATTCTTATATTCCTATAATGAGAGAATGAGAAAGACCTAGCTTGACCATAGTGCATGTAAATAATAACGAATAGCTTATGGATTTAATGACTAATACAATCATAGGAGATATACTCACACACACATGCACACACACACACTCCAACTAAGCACAGGTAGAAGCAGTTTTGTACTCAGATCCAAGGCCTTATCACTGTTTGAAACGATGTGTAGAGCTAACACTTTGATCATCTAAAATAACCAGGATGGTGCACATTAGGGGGTGTGGGGAAACTATTTATCCTGATACAGCAAAGAATCGGGGCTCCAGGTGTGGTGGCTCATGCCTGTAATCCCAGGATTTAGGAGGCTGAGGCAGAAGGATCACCACGAGTTCAAGGCCAGCCTGGGCTACATAGTGAGACCCTATCCAGAAACAAAACAAAACAAAACAAAACAAAACAAAACAAAACAAAAAAACCTAAGAACTTGGAAGTAAGAAGGACATGGTAGAAGGGTCTGGTGGAGGACAGCTGCTCATGTCATGGCGACCAGGAAGCAGAGAAGGAAGAGAGGAGCTAAGGAGGGAGATACACCCTTCCAGGTCACAGCCCCAGTGAGACTCTTTTCAAGGAACTTTCTGAGGCAGAACCATTGTTCTGCCATTTCATCATAATGCTACATTGTACCACTCTGGGAAAGAGTTGAGCATTATCTACTACTCAGGAAGCTACTCTGACCCGGTGACCAGGTTGTTCCATTTCTAGGTAGCACACACAGTAGAAATGTGTTTGTATGCAACAAACACGGAAAAATCCTGTAAATATCATGATGGACAAAATCAGCCTGATATGAAAAATGCATGGGGCCTGACACTATTTATATGAGGTCCAAGAAGTAGACAAAATGAACTCATTATATTTGGGTGTTTATGCTTAGGAGGGAAAACTATGAAGAAAAGCAATAAAGTTATTAACACAAGGAGCAGGATCTTGGCTGCTTTCATGGAGGAAGGAAGGGTGTGGGTCGGGGAGAGCATAGGGGAGATTTATTAGTGGTGGGCACTGGATATAAGGTATTTGCAATTCTTTTCAAGTGGGATCTTACTATGTTGCTCAAGCTGCCCTTGAACCCTGAACTCCAAGCTTCAAGAGATCCTCTTGCTTCATCCTCCCATGCAGCTAAGACTATGCCCAGTTTAAGATATTTACAATTTGGCTTGTGTGTGTGTGTGTGTGTGTGTGTGTATGTGTGTGTGTGTGTTTTACAAGTGACTGAATCCAGAGCCTTCACAAGGAAGCACATTCCCGCCTGTATTTTGTTTTTTACTTTGAGACAGGGTCTCACTAAGTCACTAAGTTTCCCAGGTTGGGCTCAAACTTGCAATCCTCCTGCTTCAGCCTCCAGAGTGCCGGGATTATAGACGTGCACCACCATACCGTGCAAGTCATTGTTACACAGTTTTGGTTCACATACTTTTCCAAACAAATATAATATTTTATGTATTTTTAAAAGCAAGATTAAAAATAAATCTAGACAGCAGCTACCACCCATGATGGTTGGTTTGGAAATATTCACCGGCCATAGTTGCCATTTCCTTTTTTTTATTAACTGACACGGAATAATCGTACATGTTTAACATGTGCAGTATGATGTTTCACACTGTGTATCAGTCAAATCAGGGTATTTAGCACATCCTTCATCTTAAATATTTATCATTTCTTTGTGATGAGAACATTCAAAATCATCTCTTCAGGTGCTTTTGGTATTTGCAAGACGATATGGCTAACTATAGTCTTGCTACTGTGCACTAGACCTCCGAACTTGTTCGTCCTTCCCAATTGTAATTTTGCACTCATTGGCCAGTCTCTTCCCATGCCGCTCTTCTGGCCTCTGGCAAGTACCATTCTGTACTGTTCTTCTAAGAGATCAGCTTTTTTAAGAGTCTAGGAATGACCTTCTTTCTTTCTGTTGTGTTACTGAGTGCCCAGTGGCCAATCATCTCATTCTCCCACACTCACCTTTTAACTGTTCCTATATTCTCCTTCTCAGATTTTGTTTTAAGACTGTATTTTGACTTCCTGCTCACACACACCTGTGTCTGCTGGAGCGTCATCTCGGGCTCATCTTCTCCAATACTGGAGCTGCTGGAGCTAGAGGTAGGCTTGCCTGCTTGGCTGGGGATAGGGATCATCTGCAGGATCCCCCAGAGCCACGGTCAGAGCTGCCCCATGTTCCTTGTTCTCACAAGCTGGACACTGAATTATAATCCACAGGCCCAATAGCACTCCTGGGAGCCAGCCTGAGAGGCAGTGTATACATCTTTTACCCCAAGTGGCCTTTTCTCCACTTTTTCAACTTTGTTTTTTTGTGGTACTGTAGGTTGAACCTAGGGTCTTTGCACTGAGCTACATTCTCCAGTTTTTTTTTTTTTTTTTTAAATTTTAAGAAAGTGTCTCACTATGTCACTTCGTCACCAGGTTGGGCTGGAACTTGAGATCTTCCTGCTCAGCCTCTCTTCCCGCACTACCACTCTTGATTTGATCCTGGTCCTCGGAAAGCTCTTTTTTTTTTTTCTTTAAAAGCATTTGGGTAAAACAAACTGTTGAGGCATTAGAAGGAAGGCCATGTGACTCTGGATAACTGAGTTTAAATTAAAAATAACACATCACCATCCACAAGGTGAGCTTATGTAGATAAATCCTTTTAAAGCAAAGAGTGACTTTTTAGAACCATCTTCTCAAAGGACACATTAATTGTAAGTGACTTAGGGAGACGATGGGAACAAATGTTTATTGATTTCCTACTGTGTGCTAGAGATTGTGTCAAGCTCTTGTGAGATTCTTTCCCATGGGGCATGTGGAGTTACCTCCAGATTATAGGTGAGGAAACTGAGGCCAGAGAGAGTCAACCACTTGCCCTTGCTCGCTCGGTGTCAGAGACTCTGCTGGGCTCTGCTCCAACACAAAGACTCTTTCCACACCATTGTTCTGTAGAGCTTCTGGATGGGGTGATGTACAGAGCAGACCTGGCAGAGTAAATATGTTACACTGTAAACATCAGATGAGTCAGACATTTGTCAGAGAAAACGAATTCTAATGTGAGGTGGACCAGGAGGAGTTCTCTCTCTGTTGCTCTATATCGCCCTTGAGTGAACAAAGTAATTATTGGCCAAGGCAAAACCATGACATCTGCCTCTCTCATTAGCTCTTATTTGTTTAAAGTCTGATGGTGTATGACAAAAGAATTTGTTCCAGATGTCAAACCAGCACAATAGAGTTTAACAGCTTGGGTGTTAGAAAAGACCTAATGCAGGAAATCACGGAGGTTGTTGATGCAAGGGAAGCAGCTGGTCAGAGCCAAGCGAAGATTTTGCAACGTCCCCACTTCTGGAACGAGGAAGTCTCCATATCCCACTCCTCAGCCCTTTTCTGTTTCACCTCGCCAGTAAATATTTTGCCCACTATCCTGAATGTTAGTACGTTTTCCATTTTCTGAACTTAAAACTTTTGGAAAGATTATTGAGAGAAAATCCTTTTGGGGTTGGATGCTGGATAAACATTGTACCTGAAAAATATGCATATGTATGTATTCATTACGTGAGTTGAACTCTTTAATTCAATATGTGCTCTTCTCTCTCTCTTTCTCTCTCTCTCTCTCTTTTTGCTTGTCAGAAAGCTCAGAGCCCTGTCTCCTACTCAAGTACAGTTTCCACCTGGCCTAATTTACTCCTAAAATTATGTACTGTATCGGTCAGAGTTCTCCAGAGAAATGAAACCAGTAGGATGTATGCAGATGTGTAAGAGAAACGTTTTGCATTTTGCGTGCAAACATTAACATTATTATGGGAATTGGCTTATGCAATTAGGGAGGAGAGGAAGTTCTAGGATTTGCTGTCTGAAATAAGAGACCCAGGAAGGCTCTCAGTCCAAACCTCAGGACCCGGGGTATCTTGGGGAGCCTGCTTGTTTAAGTCCTGGACTTCCAAGACCCAAGAACCAGAAGCTCTGGGTGCCCAATGGCAAGGTCAAATGGATGTCCCGGCTCCAGAAGGGAAAGGAATCGGCTCTTCCTTCGCCCTTGCTTTCTATCTGGGCCCTTAATGGACTGGATTATGCCCAGTCACACCAGGAAGGGTAGATCTTCTTTATTCCATTTACTGACTCAAATGAGGATCTCTTCTACTGGTTCAAATGAGGATCAAAAAATAAAGATATTTTCCCTTGATGAAACATCTTCCCAGACAAAACTAGAAATAACGTTTTACCCAGCTATATTGGCACTCTTTATCCCAGTCAAACTGACAGAGATATTGTCCTCTCTTATCTTCATGGAGCTTTAACTCTTGTATTTTTCCTTAGCAATTATTACCACCTGACATTATTATTTTCTCGCACATTGGTTAATTATCTGCCTCTTAACAGGAAGACTATAAGCTCTATGACGGCAGACATATTGCCTATTCTGTTCACTGTTGCACCTGCATCAGTGCCTCAAACTGTAGGCTCTCAAGAAATATTTGGGGAATTGAATAGTGAGAATTTCCATTAAAACTATGCAAGGTGGGGATGATCACAGATTTAGAGGGAGAGCAAGAAAGTGAAAACTTGGGTAACACTTCAGCAATCATGATTATTGCTTTTCCAATAACCTCCCTCTGCCTTCTCATGTGTGTGTTGTTAAGCCCCCAGCCTACATACACACTCGGTCTGTGGCCACAGAGCGGCGCTCACTCTAGGTTGAACACTTGCAGTTGCTCAGGGCCCTCTCACCTCTGCCCCCACCCCATCGTGCCCCAGCCGGTCCTCTCCCTCTTCATTTTAATTGTGTCCATTCTTTACATGTCCCCACTGTCCCTCGGACTTCACATTCTAGCTTGTTGACTTGATTTTCTTGCTTAATGCTCTATTCTTTATGAAGACTTTTAAGGACTTGCCCATTTGACTGTGTTTGCTCTTGAATGCTCCTTATAAAACTCCTGCCTTTGTGAGCCCGACAACCCCAGCCTCCGGCGAGGGAGGGTTAGTGTATATGCAATGGTCACAGCCGCTGGCACACTGATCCCCACTTGCCAAGACCCTGGGAACCCAGCTGCCCGAGTGCTCTCCTTTACTCTGCCTACATGCCCTGGGGCTGGAGAGGCCCTTTGGCAGCTTTTAAACTTGTTTTAGTATGACTGACAGTGAACTTTTCATCAGCTTTGTGACTTGATTCTCTGCCTTCTATATTTTATTTTACTTTTTGGTTTCTTCATGATTTCTCTAATTTTACCGTAATTCTATAAATTATATTCTTAGCTTATTAGTAACTCCCACGGGGAGCCTTTTTCCATGAATAAATAATTTCCTATAGTACAGAATTTCCCACAAATATATAATCTCCCCTACTAAGGAAATTGGGGTAAGTTCCCAAGAGTGGACTGAAGAACAGGTCTAGGACTTCCTCTTATAATTTTTCTCTGCCATTGACATGGACCAAGGCCTCAATCCCCACCTCCACCAGGGCTATCATTTTCAAAGTCCTCATTAGTATTTACCTATGACACTTTCACAGACCCCCTTTAAAATAAAACACCCTGCTCTAACCTCCAATAGTTACTGGCTGGGCATGATCAGTAGACTCCCCCAATAACATCAAATATAAAATTATGTCTTTACTGTGTCACACACGCACATATACACACACATATGCACACATGTGCACATTACTCCTTTATTCTTGTATACTTCTTCCCCCTCATCTGTGAGTAGTAGCTTCCTGACAAGAATGGGAGATCCTCAAAGACTGAAAATGTTTCTTATACTTCTTCTTTCTCACAATCACAGGACGTGCTGAACAATAGCTTGTGTTTCTTTTGTAAATCCTGGACTTATTCCATGCTACAGGGACTAGGCTAGAGGAAAGAATGGGATCTATTTAGTGTTTGGAAGTCAATTACCCTATAGTGGGCTGATTAGTAGAGATTAATTGAAAGATCTGAGTCTCTTGACAAGATTCATAGCTGCTGCTTACTCTGTGCAGCTTAGGCCATTTACATTTTATTTACTCTTGGCATTATTACTATGAGATAGATACTACTATTGTTTCCATTTACTGATCAGCAAACCAAGGAAGAGAGAGCTTGGGTCACTTTCCCAAGATTTCACAGCTAATAAACAGCAGAGCTGAGAGTTGCTAGTCACAAAACGGGATGTGATCCGTGGAGATATTCTCTTTGACACTAAAGGACGTGTGTGGAAAGCTGAGTGTTCTGTCTTTGATAGTCTGAAAGCATGAGATGCATAAGGCCTTTAAGTTCACATGTAAGAAACACCTATTCTGTTTGTAATCTCTCCCTTATAAAAATGCTTACAACAGACACCAGCTACTTAGTAGTTGGCCCTCTATATTGTATCTGTTGATCCCACTGGCCATAAGAAAGAATTCGGAACACTTGACTTGTCCACTTTCTCTGCTTCTCCACTGCAGTGATCAAAGATATTTAATGAGAAGCTACTATGTGTTTTATGTGTGAGACACTTGTCTAAATGCCAGAGATTAAAGAGGGTTGGGGATGTGACAACTAAATGCAATGCATACTCCTGGATGATATACTGAACCAAAAAGCAAAAGAGATGCAGTAGAGCAATATGCCAAGGAGACTAAGAGCCTTTGAGCAGTTAGCGGGTGAATGCCTCTTGGTATGATGGCAACTCGTGGTGAGGGCTGAAGTTGAGCGCGGTAGAGCGCACCTATAACCCCAGCATTCTGGGAGGTTGTGGAGAGAGGATTACAAGTTCCAGCTCAGCCTGGGAAACTCAGTAATGTAGTGAGACTTTGTCCCAAAATTAAAAAAAAATTTTTTTGAACAGCTGGGATATAGCTCAGGGCAAATGCCATGCGTTCAATCCCTAATACCACACATAAAAAGAAAAAAGTGGGAAGAGAGCATTCAGGAGGAAAGAAAAGCATCTTCAAAGGCCCGGAGCCAATGACATTTTCTTCTTTGATAACCACATCAGTTTAACATTTTCAGGGTTTGTAGCACTTACATTCTGTTGCTTAAAAATAATGTATCCAAATACAGGTTGTCAAGGACAACATCATAAACCCACCGTTAGCTAAAAATTGTCCTAAGTTGAAAATGCACATAACCCGCCTCGCTTAGTTACAGAGCACACGACAGGGCATTGGTAGTACACCCTCATGATGCCCTGGCTGACCCGGAGCTGCAGTTTGCCGTCACCAACCAGCACTGGGAGGGAGGATCACACAGCACAGCACAAGGCTGAGAAAAGGTCAAAACCCCAAGTCCAGTTTCTACTGAATACATGTTGCTTTTATACCATCCTAAAGTCAAAAACCTGTTCAGTCGAACCATCATAAATTGAAGAACGTCTGTAATTCAAATTTTACTGAAGAGTTACAAATATGGTTCCAAGAATTCCCTTAACCCCCTCATCCGTGCACCCCCTACTTTTACTGTATTTTTCACCCTCATCCCTCCTCCCTCACCACCCTCACACAAGTCCTATCCTTTGTCACCTGAGAGCAAGCTGTACTCATGCTTTTCTCCACTTGTAAATACTGGTCCAGTGTGTATTCCCCAACAAGGACACTCTCCTACTCACCACCATGCTAGTCTCCAGATGAGCAAGTCAGATTTGCACAAGCCACAGACCATATTCTCCACGGCTTCCCTTTCCTTTGGAGTCCAAGATGCCGTGCCAGAGAAATACACCACATTTCGTTGTCATGTTTCCCAAAGTCCTACCATCTGGTCCAGGTCCTTAATCCTTCCTGTCTCTCATGTGTCCAAAAATTCTGAAGAGTATAGATCCCACATGCTGTGGGGTAACCTTCAGGGTGGATCCTTCTCATGACTTCTTGTGGCCAGACTTGTTTTGAACTGTCACTAAAATGATCCTGCACTCTTGTCAACGTCAGGGACATAGAATGCCCACCCACTCCACCCACCACAGGTGATGCTGATTTTGATCACTTGAACATTCTGCCATCTCCAGGTTTCTCCAGCACAATGGTTCCATTTTCCTCTTTCTAATGGTTATTTTGCAGGGGAAATATTCTGTGGTCATCTCCATATCCCGTACATCATGAAGAAACGACCCACCTACTACACATGCCTCATCAACTCCTGGCTGAATCAGTCACCATAGATTCACTGCATCCATCAGCTGCCAAATAGTGATTTTCTGTCTCCACCATTCTTGTTATACTTATTAGGTGGAATTTTACTATAAAATTGAGATTTTAATTACATATACATAAAGTTAACTTATGACCCAGAAATTTTGCTCCAAGATCCAAGGTATATACTCAAGAGAAGTTAAAATACATCCCCACTAAAATATATCTTTTTACATAAGTGATACATACTTATAAAGACTCTTTCCTTTCCTATTTATTTTATATCAGTATGAACCCAAAGATGTTCACTGTATTCAATAGCTTATAATCTATAGCACACAGGGCTTATACACTCTTCTAAAACCACATTATGTTTTAGCTTAGTCCACAGTTTGATTCTGTCTTCCCAGCTGCGTCTGTTTACCACAGTGTTACTGTTCATTTCTTGGTTGGCTGAAGTTTATCATCTAGTATTTCTTTAACAAGGCCCTATGGGATTTATAGTGTCTAAGTTCTTACACACTTTAAAATAGTTTCTTTTTTTCCATAACAGCTTTATTGAGTTGTAAGCCACATACCATGCAATTCACCCATTTGAATTATAGAATTCAATGCTTTTTAGTATCCAGAGTTGAGTAACTCCCACCACAATCAATTTTAGGACATTTTTATCAGTCCACAAAAGATCTTCTTATCCGTTAGAAGTCTCTTCATCCTCCACATCCTCCATCAGCTCCAAGCTCTAGACAACAACCAATGTGTATATAGGTCTGTCTATTCTAGACATTTCGTGTAAGTGGAATCACACAATATCTGGTCTTTTTGATTGGCTTCTTTCATTTAGCATGATATTTTCAAGGTTCATCAATATTGTAGCATGCATCAGTTTATTGATTGATTATGCGAAATAATATTTTTGTGTGAGTATATCACATTTTATTTATCCATTCAGTTGTTTCTGCTTTTTGACTATTTTGAATAATCTACTGTGGGCATATACAAGTTCTTGTTGATGTATATATTTTTATTCCTCTTGAGTAAATGTACTGGAGTGGAATGTCTGGGTCATATGGTTAGTGTTTCTATGCTTAGTGTTTCAAGGAAGTAACAAAATGTTTTCCAAAGTGGCTGCACCATTTTACCAACGAAGTGCAGAAGCATTTCAGTTTCTGCCCATCCGTAACAGGATTTCTTGTCGTCTACTTTTTTTCTTATAGCCATCCTGGGGGTGGGGATGCTCTCACTGTGCTCCTGATTCGGGTTTTCCTGATGGCTACTGATGTGAGCATCTTTTCAAGTGTCTCTTGCCCAGTTGTGTACATCTTTGGAGAACTCTGTATAGAATCTTTTGTTCAATTTAAAACTAGGTCACAAGAACTGGGGATCTGTCTCAGTAGTAGACACTTGGTTAGTGAGTGTGAGGCCTGGGGTTTGATCCCTAGCACCACACACACACACATACACACACACATACAAACACACACACACACAATTTTAAAATTGGAGCATTGATTTAGTATCCTGTTGTAAAATTTTTCAACTATTCTAGATATAATTTTTTCGTTAGATACACCATTTGTAAATATGTTTCTACATTTGTGGACTGCCTTTTCACTTTCCTAATGGTGTCTTTTAAAGCACCAAAATTCTGAATTTGGTTGAAGTGAAATTATCTACTTTTCCTTTTATTGCCTGTGCTTTTGGTGTTGTATCCATAAAATTATTGCTTGGCTCATCAAGATGTATTCCTCTGTTTTTTTCTGATACTTTAAGCTCTTACACATAACTTTTTGATTCATGTGTAGTTAATTTTTGCATATTTATTAAGGTTCTCTTTTCATTTTTTGCAAGTCGATACTCTGTTTTTCTAGTACTGCTTGTTCAAAGACTATTCCATCTGCCATTGAATTGTTTTGGCACCTTTTTAGAAATCAGTTGACTGTAAACATGGGGGTTTATTTCAGGACTCTTGACTCCATTCCATTGATCTCTACATCCATCATTATGCCAGCGCCAAGTGATGTTCTTTTTCCTTTATCTCTGTCAAAAGTGGTGCTGGTCATAAAATGATCAGGTCATTATTTCTCACAGCTCCACCATCTCTAGCACTTGACACCGATATTCTGATTCAGGGCCCCCAGGATTGCTTCTTTGTCTGTAGTAGTCACTATTTCTGAGACTATGTCTTTCTGATAATCATTGCATATCAGTTTTCCTGAGACATTTGGTGTGTTTTCATTCAAAATTTTTAATGAAAAATTTTCTTGATGTAAAACTCGAAATTTGATTTTCTTTTTTTTTTTTGTTTTACTATTTTAGTCTTCCTTGGGAACACCAAGTATGGCATACTGGAATTCTCTTTTACTTTATTCTCTCCACAGATGGATGATAGAAAGCCAGATATAGATTTACAGATATTATTATATACAAAGAGGGAATATATGTATGCATGTAAGGGGTGATCAAAACATACTGTGAATGTTTACAGTTAAAAAACTATTACAGTTGAAGGCATGTTGTCATTAATCCCCCTCAAAATACTTCTCTCACTCTGAACACACTTATCTCATACTTCTTTCCACTTTCTGCAGCAGGTTAGGGAGCCTCCTTGGAGGGTCTCTAAAAGCTGTGATCAAAAACACAGTGAGAGCTGCTGCCATGTGCCATGTAAGGAAAGACAGGCTAGTAAAAACACGGCAGTGGTCCTTACCACCTTATTCACCAGCTCTGGCACCACTCAACTTCTGGATCTTCCTCAAAGTCAAAATGACCACGAAACAAACGTTTGGAATCAATTCAGGATATCAAGGCAGGATGATAGGGCAACTGAAGACCCTCAGGAAAGGGAGCTTCCAGAACTGCTTCGGAAAGTGGCAAAAAAAAAAAAAAAAAAAAAAGAAATGCAAGAAGTAACTCGAACTGACAAGGAGTATTTTGTGGAGGACTAATGGCAACATTTCTTTTACTGTTAAACACTTTTTAAATTTAAACATTCACTGATTTTTTTTTAAATCATACCTCTCACTGTCTTGCTTTACCTTCACTTCTGTTTCCTTTCACTTCCTTTCCTCAACTCTTCGCTCCATACTAATTGCTGCACCTTCAGCCACTCTAAATCTTCTTCATCCCATCTGTAAAGCAGCCTGTAAATTTTATTTTTCTCTTCTACTCCCTGCTTTCTGGCTTTGCTTCTAGCTCGTATTTCGTCTCATCCTGTTGCTTTGCCAGGTCTTCTCTGTATGCTTACATTTCTGCCATCAACTCTTATTTTCAAAAGCCTCATTAAACTTCTCTTTAAGGGAAGTCTATATAGAAACCGTAGTCCTCTGCTCCGAAACCATGTTTTATTGCCGGGCTTTTTCATTTGCCATCTCCCTTTTTTTTTTTCTTGAATATTTCTGTGCAGTTCCTGTCTTGGTCCATTTTATACTTGGTCCCTTTAGGTCAAAAGGAGGTTTTTTTTCCTCCCTGGGCATACAATTTACATAAACCCTCTCTGCCAGCAGGGCCATAAGCTGTTCCTCAGGGTACCATCCAGTCTGGGAGTAATTCTCCTCGCTTTGGCCAAGTTCTCTGAGGTCTTTGGTGGCCGTGTGTGCAGCCTCTGGCTCACCTGACCCAACAGAAGCATCCTCCCCCTGCCTTCCGTGTCTCCCACCTGCCTCACCTGCTTCCTGCGATTAGGATGCACCTGTCCCCACACTCTTCATTTTTAAGGTTTCCCCAGTATGCAGGAAGAGAATCTAGTGAAATGACATCTGTGTTTGTCTCAGAGGCGTGTGTGATATGATGCTTTCATTCTGTTCTTTACACTTCTCTATATTTTCATCTTTAACCAAATGTATATTACTTCTGTAATCAGAAAACCAGA
>PVJO010015891.1:0-43590 GCA_004026905.1 Hystrix cristata | reverse complement strand
CAGCACCACAAATAATGTTTATATTTATGTTTTTGTTTCTGGGAAAGTTCATTTTCTTCAGCGTGTTATCTAATCCTTTACCTATTCTAAGTAGGTTTGTATAAACTTTTTCCTGGGGTGGGAGGGCATCACTGGGACTTGAAACCCCAGCCGACTTTTCTTTTTTTTTTTCTTTTTGGTGCTGGGGATCGAACTCAGGGCCTTGTGCTTGCGAGGCAATCACTCTAATCGCTGAGCTAAATCCCCAGCCCTCCCAGCCAAGATTTTTAGGTTTTTTTTTTTTCTTAGTAGTAGAGAATAAACCCAGAGCCTTTGCCTTAACTACAACTCTAGGCCTTTTTTAAAATTTTGAGCAGGGCATGGTGGTGCATGCCTGTAATCCCAGCACTCAGGAGGATCACCATGAGGTGTTTTTGTTATTTGTTGTTGTTTGTTTAAGATAGGGCCCAAGTGGTTAAATTGTCCAGGCTGCACTGAAACTTGTGATCATCCTGCCTCAAACTACTTAAAAGGAGTTGGGAATTTAGCTCAAGTTGTAGAGCACTTGCTTAGCAAGCATAAGGCCTTGAGTTCGATCCTCAGCACCCCCCCCCCAAAAAAAAACCAAACTCCCTAAATGCTGGGATGTTAGCAATGAGCTACTGTGCCTGGCTTCTAGCCAGGATTTTTAATAGCAGAGAAAGGGGTCTGGGGCAATCTGTTCTCAGTGCTTGTGTTCAGTGAGGCTCCCTGTCCTTCACTGTATCTACTGTTCCTGATTGTCCCTTTTCCAGAAGTGAGACAGTCACCTGGCTGTAATGGTAACAGGAGGTTTGAGAGGATAAAGATCTAATTACTGTGTGTAAACATTTCAACCAGTATCTCGTTTTTATCCCCATCCTCACCTCCACCTTACATTGTACTTATATCCAGAGCATAGCTCCTTGCTTCTGCTTGGTACTTCTCCAGTCTGGTGGCTTCTTCTATTCTACTAGGCCAGTTACCCTTCTTCTACCTCCTTTCCATCTTCCAAGAATTGCCAATACCTTTCTTTTGCTATTCCTTTCCCATTCCCTACTCCATGGAGTTCGTGTGCATTCTGAGTCCTTTTCTGTCATCTGAGAGGGAAAGTAAAAATCTAAACCTAGATGTTAAATCTCTCTTTGTCCAGGATCAGGGAAAACACTCTTCCACTCTACTTTGCCAGACTCTAAATACATCAACACTCCTTTTGTAGTAAGACTATAAAAGAAGCCAAGTCTGGTGGTGCACACCTGTAATCCTAGTACTCTGGGAGGTCAAGGCAGGGAGACTGCATGCAAATTTGAGGACAGCCTGAGCAAATTTGTGAGACCTTGTCTCAAAATAAAAGAAAAAAACTGTGAAGGGCTACAGGTGTAGTTCAATGGCAGAGCACTTGCCCAGTATGCACAAGGCCCTGGATTCTATCACTAGCACTAGAAAACAACACAAAACAAAAGGTTGTGATGTACCTCAGTGTCCCCTGAGTTCAGTTCCCAGTATAGACAGAGGGTGGGGGTGAAGACTGTGATCAGTATTCCAAAGACCCAAACAGGCCACTGTGTTTTCTCTTGTATGGTGGCCCACCCTCTCTTCTTTTACTTGGCCCAAACTTGCTCTGCAGAGGCTGTTTCTTTTCCTACCTCTAATAAAACTTTGCTACCACTGAAACAAACAAACATGAGCCAGAAAAGCTTTCCAACAAAGTCCCTTTTATTTAACCAGAAATCGACTCTTTAATTTGATTAATTAAATCAGTAGGAATTTTTCAGCACAAGATTTAACATCTTAATGACCACCAAGGCCTGGGCTCTGGGGCTTGTTCTACCTCTCCCAATCCTTAACGGGGTTTAGAGGGAGAGACATCATTAACAGAGACCAAGTCAGATGGTTGCAGGTCCTCCTTTCCCAGTCATTGGACAAGCTGCTCAATTCTTGTCCAGAGTAGGAAAGAGCCAATTCCTCAGAAAAATCGAACAAAAAATTTGACATTACATCATAAGATCTCTCCTAACAATTCAAATTTAACAGTATTGGTCCAAATTTATTTGCTTCTAAATTTTTCATTTTACTTCTTGTGTATGTAATTTTAATAATCTCACTCCCTGTGCAGACATGAATCAGCCCAGTGCAAAGGAAAATCCCTCAAATTGGAATAGCCTCATCTTGCTTTGGAAAGAGGAAACATTTTCCAGCCCCTCATTCACCCAAGAGATAAACACATACCGCCCCATCCCCTCACGTTCAAAATGTTACTTCTGGCCTTGGAATATACACCCGGGCAGCTTCAGATGGGCTCATTTAAATAATCTAGAAAGGGTAGCTGCAACTACTATGCAGGCAGCCTTCTTTGGAAATTGCTTAAAATTAACTCTTGGGAATCATCCATGATTGTATACAAAGGCGCTAGGTTCTCAACAACTTTGGCTATTCCAGTTCACGAGTTAGGCTCAGAAGAGGTGTTGGAATTATCCGGAGCAAGAGCAGGAGCAGCAGCCCCACGAGGTAGAACTTCTATAACTCGAGGCTTGTCAATGATCCGGGCTGTCCGGTTTCCCTTTTCCACAATGCCAACGATCCATGCTTGGTGACCCTCACCATACTTGGAAGATTTGATTTCAGAACAAAAGCGGGCTGCCTGTTCTCTTGGCAGACAAATCAGTAATCCCCCAGAGGTCTCGGCTGAGGTTCCTTGAAGGAGTCTGAACCGCCCACTGGCCTTGCTGATGGCAGCCATCTTAGCAATGATTGGCAGATTATGAATGACAAATGACACCTCATTTCTTTGTTGTTTTGCGAGGTTCTGAGAGTGTCCTAATATGCCAAAGCCCGTGATATCTGTAGCCGCATGGGCATTGAATGTGTGCATCAATCCAGCAGCGGTTCTGTTTAGGGTAGCCATGTTGAACATAGCCTCCTGATAGGCCAGCTCTACTTCTTCTCTGGAGACCACCATGTTTATCTTATCCCATCTCTCAGGATTATCGAGCCATTGGTGGGCATTGACCGCAACCTGAGTTCCTAAGGGTTTGGTTAACACAAGCACGTCCCCTACCACCGCACTGTCAGGCATTATGAACTCATTTGGCTGACATACCACAGTGGCAACTCCACCGATGATAATCCAAGGGTTGACCACGGTTTGTCCACCTGTGACTGCAGTTCCTCCCTCCTCAGCAGCATCCCGGAAGCCTTTGATCATGAGTGGTGTTACCTTTTCTCGCTCCTCCTCACTCATACTCTGGCTGACACTGAGTAACATTAACATGTTGTCACATTCGGTGATGCCCATGGCGTAGAGGTCACTCAGCACGTTGGCACAAGCTATCCGCCCCATCATGTAGGGATCTTCCACCAAGGGGTAGAAGAAGTCGGTGGTCTGCACGAGAGACAGGCCCCCGTGTCTCAGGGGGATGACGCAGGAGTCCATCCCGATGCTCAGGGTTGGTAAGGGTGGGCTGGGGCCCGCCCCGGGGGGCAGGCCAGCTTCCTGGGCCGCCTCTTGGCCTCCGACCAGGCCGGAGCCCAGAGGGGGCCGCACGTCCGGCCGCGTCAGTCCCTCCAGGAGTTTGAGCAGCGTCTCCTGGGGGACTTTGCAGCCTCAGCCTTTCATGCCGGAGAAGCCTGTCAGCCGCCAGCTCGGGCTGAGGCCCAACGCCTGCGGCTCGAAGGGCCGGTAGCTCGCGAAGCTCCGGCCCAGGGTCAAGCCCGCCAGGCCCGAGGAGCCTTCCGCCGCCACCATCGCTGCCATCGCCTCTCCGCTGGCGCCCACCGCGGCTTCCGCCATCGCGCAGGCCCGCGGGAGAGAAGGAGGGGAGAGCAAGGGGGTCCTCTGATTTTCTACTCAAATTAATTTGAAGTAACAGCCAGATATTACCCGAAGAGCTTGTCCACGACACGCCTAGGACCACAGCACGCCTACCTCAAGCTGACTGCTCGGCCTCCGCGCGAGAAGTCGCAGCGCTCCCTTATTTATTCACGCGGTGACTGACGGCCCCACCGTCCAATGAAAGTTCTGCTTTCGAGAGGCGGGCTTCCTTTGCTCCAAAGGACCTATTACAAATCAACCACCGATTTGCAAACGCGGTCGGAGCAAGGTTGCTTGGTGTCACGTGCAGTATTGCTCGCGCCTTGTAACTTACAATGATTTCTTGGAAGAAACGCGGAACTCTGCCCCTCTTGAGTCACTTTACCAAAAGCCAGCCTCTTGCAGCTAAATATCGTGGGTCGCTCGGCAAGCCTCGTGAAGGCCAGAATAGTCCTAGGGTCACTTGACAGCGCAGAAGATAATTCTAAGGTAGGAAAATAGCCCAAGGGAAAGATCAGGAAAAAAACCGAGAAATTAAGTTGCATTAAGCCAGCAGATTCCGATGATGTGTTAACATGGGTTTTCATAAAATTTAGGATTCAAATTTCCAGAAAGGATTCCTTATTCATTGCTGTGCTCTTTGTAATACCAGCATCCTGGAAGCCGTTGAAGTATTTATCAACTATGATAACACTTATATGTAATAGATTTTTAGGTAACTGTAAAACAGAATGAGAAAACATTTATGTAATTATATAGATAACAGTTCCAGTCCTAAATACTTCTTACATATATTAATTTTATTCTTATATATTTTATGAGTTCTGGTTCTTTCCCTCATTTTTCAGATAAGGAATGAGGTACAGAGAAATTAAACGACCTCTTCCAGGTCTCAACCAGTTTACAGTGGAGCTGGGAATGAATCCAGGCAATCTGCTTCAAAGACCACCAGGTTATGCTGCCTTTGATATTTGTCGAGCGAAATAAGCAAGCATCAGAACAGTATGTTTAGAACATTTGAAACTTAAACATTTGACTGCACCTAAAAACCGGTGGTCAGCATTTAAAAATAAAAACTGGGCGCATAAATTAGTGCAATTATTTTGAAAAAGAGTTTGTATATGTGCTGCTGAAGCAAGCACTATTTTGGAAAAGTTTGGCCTTACCAAATAAATGACCATGTGTGCATTCTGCGGCTCTGCAGTTCTACACATAGAGTGTGCGGGAAAACTCTGGCTTTGGTATCCAGGAACCACTGGATACCAAATGACAATGGTTGTCTCGTGGCGACAATGACACCACGAGTTCTGGAGACTGGTTACACAACAGTGTGAATGCCCTTAACACTAGTGAACTGTGTGCTTAAGAATGGTTAGGATGGTAAATTTTATGTTGTGTGCATTTTATCACAATTTAAAACGTGTCAAAAATTATGTAGGAGAAAAAAATTATGAGATTCAGATCTTACATATGGTTTTTATTACTGCATTATATGGTACTGAGGCATAGAATGAAGTGGAAGGAACTTGAATGTTATAGTTAGACTGAGTTTGAGTATTTAGCTCAGTGGTAGAGTGTTTGCCTAGCAAGCACAAGGCCTGGAGTTCGATCCCCAGCACCATCCAAAAAAAAAAAAAAGTTACACTGAGTTGCAATCTTGGCTATGCAAATAATGTTGGGCAAACTGTCCAACCTCTTTGAACCTCAGTTTCATTGCTTGTAAAACAGTTCTTCACCTCAGTATAATTATATTACCAAATAGGAATGTTATGAGAATTAAATGGAAAAAATGTGTGTACAATACTTAACATAATTCCTGGATGGTAGTAAACTAGAAATAAATGCAAATCCATTTTTACACAGTACTGTTAGTGTAGCTACAGGACAGGATTTTAAACTTACAAAATTTATCTTGGGAAGTTGTTTCTTTGTGTTTTTGTTGTTTTGGAATACTGGGAATTGAGCAAACCCAACCCCCTCCTTTTTTTTTTTTACTTTGAGATTTTGGAAGAGTCTTGCTAAGTCATTAAGTTACCATGCTGGTCTGAAATTTGAAGTCTTGCTGTTTCAGCCTCCTAACATTTTGTTTTTGTTTTTTATTTTTTGGATGTTGTGGACTGAACCTAGGACCTTTTGCATCCTACGCTGTACCAGTGGACTACATCCCAAGTTCTCCCACCCTCTTAAATTCCATTTATCTTCCAAAAGGAACCTATAAGAGCAAAACACTAAAAACAACCTGAATGTCTGCTAACAGGGAAATGCTAGATTGTGATGTAATTACATAATAAAATATTAATTGTGAAAATTAATTACAGGTATAAGTATCAATGTAGATAATCTCCAAAACAAAATGTTGTAAGAACAAGTTGTAGAAAAATACGTAAACTGAGATGTGATTTATATAAAGTTAAACACCAAGCCGAACACTAATGCATTGTTTTGTTTTGTTTTTGGTGCTGGGGATCTCACTCAGGGTCTTGCAGCGCTCTATCACTGAGCTAAATCCCCAGCCCAATACATTGTTAAATAAATGAGTGATAAAAAAATTTTAAAAGGCAAGAGAATGAACATAAAATTTATCATAGGGGTTATTTCTGGGAAGAGGTACATGGGGAGCCTCTGGGCTACTGTACATCCGTTCCTGGGTGGGTGGTGGGTACAAGGGTGTTCTGTAAGCCATCCGGGACTGGGAGTGTGGGTCAGTCGTAAGCATGTTCTTAGCATGGACAAAGCCGTGAGTTCCATCCTCAGCACCAAAAACAAAACAAAAAACTTACAAATATATTTTCCATATTCCTTATGATTAAACTGTTTTCTAGATTAAAAAAAAAGTATTGGAGCTATTGCTCAGTGGTAGAGCACTTGCCTAGCATGCACAAAGCCCTGGGTTCCATCCCCAGCATTACAAATAAATAAAAATAAATAAATAAGATCTAAAATTTTCCCTTTTTAAATATATTCTGAAAAGTAGTATATTTCCTCTTTTTAATTGCTGGGATGAAATTCAGGGCCTCCTGTTGGCAAGCACTCTACTATTGTGCTCCACCCCAGGCCAATTCTTGGATTTTGACCTTTGAATTGCTAACAATGCAATCAAGCTGTGACCCTGAGAAAGTTCGATTTTTTTTTTTTTTTTTTTTTTTTTTTTTGGAGCTGGGGCTGGAACTCAGGGCCTTGTGCTTGCAAGGCAAGCACTCTAACCACTGAGCTAAATCCCCAACCCTTGAGGAAGTTATATAACCTTTCTATATTTTAGTTTCCACTTCTGTAAAATAAGGATCATAATCTCTGCCTAGGACCTAGTATAAGGACCATGCGAAAACCTCAACTGTAAAGAGTTTGCAGCTGGGTGCTGTGGCACACACCTATAGTCCCAGTTGAGGCAGCAGGATCACTGAGAGTTCAAGGCCAGCCTGGACTACACAGTGAGACCCCATCTCAAAAGACAAAACAAAACAAAAAGATCTTTGCAAAATGTCCAACATATTACACATATAAAGGATCTTTATCTCACCAAGAGTAAAAGGAAAACATGATATTACATCTGCAATCTCTTCACCTGGGTTAAAAAGTGACTAGCTCAGGGGCTGCTGTTTATTTGCTTTGTTAGTTCTTTGGACTTTTCCCTCTCAAATGTAATTTGTGATTCTCCCTTTACCCAACGATCCCATGAACACATGTGCCCCACTAGTTGGTAAGCTCCACAGAGCCGGGGCTGCTGTTTTACTCACCTTTGTTATACTAGCATTTTACCTGACAGTAACATTTGTTGAGTGAATAAATCATTTTCTACAAGTGTCTTTTTTAAAAACTGAATTGAGCCCAGGTCTTCTCATTGAGCTATATCTGCAGCCCCTTTTTTATATTTTTGTTTTGAGACAGGGTCTCACTAAATCACTAAATTGCCCTAGCTGGATTCAAACTTTTGATTTTCCTACTTCAGCTTTCTCAGAGTGCTGGAATTACAGTTGTGCAACCACCATGCCTGGCTTTGTGTAAGTATCTGCACAATTTACTAAGCCCATATGATGAGCCAGGTACGGTACTGAACATTTTGCATTTATCTCTTCCTTTAATCCTTGCAGCAGCCCCAGGAAATTGGCTTTTTTTTTTTTTTTTTTTTTTTTTTTTTTTTGGTGCTGGGGATCAAACTCGGGGCCTTGTGCTTGGTAGGGAAATTGGCATTATTATTTCTCCATTATTTTCACTTTGGAAGGCTGAGGCAGGAAGATTAAATTCAAGTCCAGTTTGGGCAGTTTAGTGATTTAGTGAGACACCATCTCAAAATAAAAAATTAAATGGATCAGTGGGGGTGTGGCGGTGCACACCTGTATCTCAGCACTTGGGAGATTGAGACAGGAGGATCGCCATGAGGTCGAGGCCAGCCTGGAATACATAGTGAGTTTAAGTGCAGCCTGAACTACATAGTGAGACCCTGTCTCATAAATAAATAAATAGGCTAGGGATGCAGCTCAGTGTGAAGGCCCTGGATTCAATCCCTAATATTGTACCTCCCCCCAAAGAGGGATCTGATTCCCAACTCTGCCCTTGTTTTTCACCTACAACGAAATCATTTGGGGAAACAAAAAAGCATTTGGGCTATATTTTTCCCCATTATGATAATAATTTGGAGTTACAGCACTACCATTTAAGGTTCAGAACACGTTCCTTGTGCTCGCTTCGGCAGCACTTATACAGAACACCTTCCTCTCCTCTTCCTCCTCCCCCCTCCTTATTTTGGTGATACTGGAGATTGAACAAAAGGCCTTCACACTGAGATATATCCCTAGCTCTTTTTGGGGGGGCAGGGTGCTGGGGACCCCAGTTCTTTTTTATTTTGAGACAGAGTCTCAGTAAACTGCTAAATTGTCAAGGCTGAATTTTTTTTTTTTTTTGGGTGCTGGGGATTGAACTCAGGGCCTTGTGCTTGTGAGACAAGCACTCTAACCGCTGAGCTAAATCCCCAGCTCAAGGCTGGATTTGAATTTGCAGTTCTCCTGCCTCCGGTGTTCTGAGTGCTTGGATTACAGGTGTGTGCCACCACTCCCAGTTAAAAATTATTTTTAACTGTATGTAGAATGTACCAATACAGGCTCTTGGTTTAAAATAAAAAAAAAAATTATTTTTAACTGTCATAATGTAAACGTAGCATCAGTCGGGTTTTTTGTTGTTGTTGTTGCTATTTTCCTTTGTTTTGTTTGTTCATTTGGTGCTGAGGATTAAACCCCGGGCCTTGTGAATGCTAAGTATATGTGTTCTACCATTTCACTGCAACCCAGCCCCCTTTTTTTTTTTTGAGAGTCTTGCATGTTGCCCTGGCTGGTCTTGAGCTACTGGACTCAAATGATCCTCCCACCTCAGTCTTCCATATTCTGGGGTTAGAGACACATACTATTATGCCCAGCTCTAGTAGACTTTCCTTACATTTTTTTCTGATTATAATATTATTTTTATTTATTTATAATAATTATAATTTTGTTATCTCTGTAGAAAAATCACAAAGTAGAGCTTGGCAAAAAAGAAGAACGTTAAAAAAACTTCAAAGTTTACTTCCCGGAGAAAAGTACTATTGACAGTTTAGTGAAGAGTATTTTAGACATTTTTCACCCGTCTGTGTAGACAGCCGTCACTCACGCTGAACTCCAGGGGGCGCCCTGCTACCTTCCACCTTGCATGCTTGGTCTGTGTGCGCTTTTCTCATTTCATAGCAAAAACAGAATCGTCCCATTTCTTTCTACATCTTGAGAATACTTTATCCTACATGCTTGGGACCAGAA
Source organism: Hystrix cristata (assembly GCA_004026905.1). Classification (NCBI taxonomy): domain Eukaryota; kingdom Metazoa; phylum Chordata; class Mammalia; order Rodentia; family Hystricidae; genus Hystrix; species Hystrix cristata. The sequence goes on along the minus strand of PVJO010015891.1, from coordinate 34,002 downwards.
GTGTATGAGATTTCAGATTTTTTCAGATTTTGCAATATTTTCATATACATTATGAGATATCTTGAGGATGGTACCCGAGTCTAAATATGAAATTCATTTGTTTCTTGATTTTTTTGTGGTTCTGGGGATTTATCGAGGCACTTCACTCGGAGCTATATCCCAAGTCCTTTTTATTTTTAATTTTGAGATAGGGTGTCACTAAGTCACCCGAACTTGTGATCCTGCCACAGCTTCCCAAAGTGTTAGAAATACTCAGTAGAAATACTCAATGGTGTAGACCATGAGGCCAGAAATTTCTTTTTTTTTTTGAGGTGGGGATTGAACTCGGGGCCTTATGCTTGCAAGGCAAGCACTGTAACTGCTGAGCTAAATCCCCAGCCAGAAATTTTATACATTTTAAAAAATCACTTTGTGGAAAAAAAATCATTTTGTGCTTGAAAAAAAGTTTTTGTTTTTATTTTTTTTATTGTTGTTTTGAGTTGGGATCTTGCTCTGTAATTCTGGCAGTACTGGAACTCACTATGTAGCCCAGGCTGGCCTCGAATTTTTGGTGATCCTCCTGCCTCTCTGCCTCTCAAGTGCTGGGATTACAGGGATGTGCCACCACACAGAGCTTGCTTGACATGTTGCACATGTTCACCACTCCCCCTGTATTTAAGAGTACAGTATTTAAGAATTTGCCAGGCCTTCCTCGTGGTGTTCACTTTGGGAGGCTGAGGCAGGAGGATCACAAGTTCAAGCCCCACCTGAACAACTTACTGACTTAGTGAGACCCTGTTTCAAAATTAAAAATTCAAAAAGTAGCTGGAGTTGTCAGTGTGAAGGACCTGGGTTCAATCCCTAGTATGAAAAAAAAAAAGCAAAAAACAAAAAAAGACCTCTGGTGCCAGGCACTGTGCTAGACACTGGAGGTATAACAGTGACCACAGACAAAAGTCCCTGTTCACATGGAGCTGATGTGCTAGTGAGAAAGAAGCCATCATTTGATAGCTAGGAATAAATTCTAAGGAGAAACGGTGAAAGTTGAAGGGAGGAGGTAGGTGTGGTGTGTGAGTTTGGCCAGTGAAGTCCTTGCTCAAGTAGCAGCTTTGAAGTAAAGGCCTGAAGGAAAAGAGAAATGAGCTTGAGCCTTTTGAGGAAGAGTGTTTTAGGTTGAGAAGGGCAAGTACAAAGGCATGAAGCAGGAGTGTACCTGGGCATTCTGGGAACAACAGAAGGCCGGGTGATAGTGCACAGTGAATAAGGAGGGTTAAAGAGTTGTGGGATGAGGTCACAGGATGAGGGGCAGGGTGGGAAGGTGGGACCTCACCATCATTGTAGGAGTGACTTTGTTGCACCTTTTTCCCCCCCAGTGCTGGAGTTCAAACTCAGGGCAAGTACTGTACCACTGAGCTACAACTTCTCCCTCTTCATTAGAGATTTTAATCTGCAGCCAAACTCCGGAGGCCCAGAAGCTCTGAGGCGCCTTTCCTACAAGTCTGAGCCCTGCCAACGGGCCCAGCATCCAGATGCCCGCGCCTGTTGCCGATTCCTGACCTAGGCCTGACTCCTGCCTAGCACATCCCCTGGGCTCGCCTGACAGGGCTTCCAACAACAGGAGACTTGAGAGTTGGCCACAGCCCTGACACCCTCACCACCTCCACCACCCTGAGTGTCAGAGAACTTCAGCTTGATATCCGGGGCAAATGTGAGATGCTCTCATGAGTCACCTCTTGCCATGAGAACCAGAGAGAGAGAGGAGGGGAGAAAGGGACTTAGGCAGTGGTAGATGGAGAATTTGGAAAAAGAGGATACAGAGACAAAGAGAATAAGAAGGTGGTGTTGGGGGAGGAGAGAAATATCATGTGATAATGTGGGGAGGGTGAAAGCCCCAGCCAGAGCAAACTTGGTATGTGGGAGGAACAGCAGGGAGGCAAGTGGGCGAAGGGGGTGGGAGGGAGAAGAGGAGGAGGCAGCCATGTCAGAGAGGCCATGAAGGGCCACACTGTGCCTTGTGGACTGCTCTAGGCTCTCAGCTTTGACTCCCAGGAAGACAGAAGTCATTGCAGAGTTTAGACCAGAGGAGCGACATGAGCACCCTGGGTGTGGAGCAGGTAGATAGGATGGGGAGGAGGAGGCTGAAGAAATCCAGGGTGAGCAATGTTGGCTTGCCTAAGGGGGGGTCACACTGGCAGTGGAGAAGAGGTCAGATCCTGGGAATACTCTGGAGACAGAGGCCAGCAGGATTTCCTGATGGATTGGATGCAAGATCTGATGAGTCAGGTGAAAGATTTTTGGACTTTTTATCCTAAGAGAAAGAGTAGTTTTCAGTAGGGGATGACATGGTTGGATTTGTGTTTTTCAAAATACTGAAGCCGCTGAATGACAAGAGACTAGGGGGCAGGGAGCAGCAGAGGACCAGTGAGGGCTGGTGGTTTTGAGGAAGGAGGGGCAGGCTGGGGCAGGGGAGAGGAGGTGGGTGGAAGGAAACTCAGTTCTCCTTTGCTCTCCGACTTGCCACAGGCTGCTCTCAACCACCCAAAACCTTTTGCCATGGGGTTTCCCTACCCAGAAAGTCCTATTTAATCTTCAGGACTCCAGGAAGTCCCTCTTTGAGGGGTCTCATAACTGGGCTGTCCTCTGTTCTAGCATTTACCATGCTAGGCTCCCGCTGATACCAATGAGCTCCTTCCAGCTAGAACCGAGCTTCACTGGGCTCCAAGAGCACAAAGCAAAGCCCGGAGTCTGGTGCAAGGAACGCCTTAGAGGGAGTTTGAATGAATAAACAGAAAGGATGTGAATAAGGGAAGAGAGCAACATCTTGATATTCAGAACTCACCAAAACATTGCAAATTTTTATTATTCATTTCCGATTAGAAAATTAATATGTGCTTGCTATTAAAAAATTATAGCCGGGTATGGTTGGGGATTTAGCTCAAGTGGTAGAGTGCTTGCCTAGCAAGTACAAAGTCTTGAGTTTGGTTCCCAGCACCCAAACAAACAAACAAAAATTATAGCTGGGTATAGTGGCACATGCCCACAATCCCAGCAGTCTGGGAAGATGAACCAGGGGGATTGCAAATTCGAGCCCAGGGGGATTGCAAACTCTGGACAACTTACTGACTTAGTGATTCAGCAAAACCCTGTCAAAAAATTAAAAATAGAAAAAAAAAATTAAAAATACAAAAAAAAAGGGCTGGGAACATAGCTCAGTGAAGGAGCTGGTTTCAATTCCCAGTACTGGAAAATATATATATGGATATGGATATATGCATGTATATGAATATATATACCCATATATACATGTATGTATGGCATGTGCAAGTGCCTAAAAACTTTATCTTCCATACTCTAAAGATAACTCAAGACATCTCTAGAATCTAGAAGTAGAAACTATATAGAGTCCAGTAAATATCTTCCCTCAAATTTGTTTTTATATATGCCCTAAAGAATGTTTAAAAGTTTGAGATGTGGGAGAGAGAGCTGAGAAAGACTTCCTGCCTAACAGACTAACACCTGTTATTTTGTAACTTACTTTTTTCCTACTTATAGTATTTTAAGAGTCTTTCCTTCTTTCTTTCTTTTGTTTTCTTTTGTTTTCTGTTTTGTTCTGTTTTTCTTTTTTCTTTTTGTTTGTTTGGTTTTTTGGTTTTTTTTGGGGGGTGCTGGGGATTGAACTCAGGGCCTTGTGCTTGCTAAGTAGGCGCTCTGCCTCTTGAGCTAAATCCCCAGCCCGTTTGTTTGTTTTTGAGACAGAGTCTCACTCTACAATTCAGTCTGACCTTGAACTCAGTATGTAGCACAGGCTGGCCTCAAACTCATGGCAATCCTCCTGCCTCAGCCTCTTGAGTTCTGAGATTACATGAATGGGCCATCACACCTGGCATCTCTGTCTTTTAATTAGTTTTGTTTTGGTTTAGTTCTTCTTTTAGTTTTTTGAGATGGAGTCTCACTTTGTAGTGCAGGCTGGTCTTGAACTCACTGTGTAGCCCAGGCTGGCCTTCAAGTAATTTGAAGTTGATCTTCCTACCTCAGCCTCCCAAGTGCTGAGATTCAGGCGTGTGCCCCTATGCTCGGCTTTTTAAATTAGTTTTTCAAGACAGGTCTGGCTACATAATCCTGGCTGGCCCTGAACTCACTATATTGCCCAAACTAGCCTCAAACTTGCAATTCTGCTGCTTCAGCCTTCCTAGTACTGGGATCATGGGCATGTACCTCTATACCTTTGCTCATGATGGGTTTTCTCAGAGGGGGCAGAAAGGGTGAGACAGGGTCTTGCTTTGTAGTTCAGGCTGTCTTGGGCTCACTGTGTAGCCCGGGCTGGCCTTCAACTTGTGGTGATCCTCCTGTCTCAGCCTCTCAAGTGGTGGAATTACAGGTGTGTGCCACCACACCCAGTTGTCAAGTCAATCATATTTAGAGATGAAATAATATTCTATAAAATGGGTATATTTAATTGATAAAGCTGGGGATTTAGCTCAGTGGTTAGAGTGCTTGCTTACTAAGCACAAGGCCCAGAGTTTGATCCCCAGCACCAAAAAAAAAAAAAAAAAAACCAAAATTGATATAGTCACATTTTATTATTGCTGGCTATTTAATTTTTTTCTGGGTTTTTTTTCCCCCCTCTTTTCTGGTATTAGATATTGAAACCACAAGTGCTCCACTACTGAGCCACATTCCTAGCCCTTTTTATTCTTTATTTTGAGACAGGGTCTTGCTAAATCACCAAGTTGCCCGGACTAGGCTCAAACTTGCAATCTTCCTGCCTCAGCTTCCTGAGTAGTTGGGATGAGAGGCTGTGTTACCTAGCCTGGAATTTTAATTTTTTTTATTTTTTTGGTGGTGCTGGGATTGGAACTCAGGGCCTTGCACATACTAAGCAAGTGCTCTACCACTGAGACACCCTTAGCCCTTCATCTTCCTTTTTTAATTAAAAGATTTCCCCGAACATCCCTGTTGCATTTATTTTGAGATAACAGATTTTGGGAGGGAAGTTGAAACAGGTATTCCTCTTGAGGTAACAAGAGGACGCAAAACTCTCTGTGGAGAATATCAGAGTACTTGAAGATGTTCAGCCTGGAAGCAAGAAGAATAAAGGGTGATGTGAGTCCTCTCCATATCTCTGCAGGGCAGAGCCAGCTCAAAAGCCCGGAAGTCACGAGGAGGCAAACCTATGTTTAAATGAGGAAACATTTTCCTATGGGCAGAGCTGCAGGAGAGGACACAATGGCTGGGCCTGGGAAGTGGTGAGCATCCCATCTCAAGCTGTGTGAGCAGGGCCTGGCGGAACACACAGTAGGATGTAATATAGAAGGGACTTGTGTGTGGCAGGGGAGGGCTGAATAGGTGATATGTGAAAGTCCTTTCAAATCTCAAATTCTGTCACTAGGTGAAGGTATCATAAAAGATGGCACAATAAAGTAGCATGATGCCTAGGCTTAGAGATAACCAAGATAATCAATTTAAGGGAGGAGAGGTTTCTTTTGGCTCTCAGTTTCAGAGTTTCAGTCCATTGTATCTTGGTCTTGTTGGTTTGGGCCTGTGGCAGCACAGTATATCATGGTGGGGTACCTGGTAGAGGAGCCCTGTTCACCTCATGGTGCTCAGGAAGCGAAGAGAGGCAGGAAACAGCATGAGGTGCCAAATCCCCAAAAAACCTAACTTCCTCCTCCAGGTCTCACCTGTGGAAAATTCTACCACCTTTCCACAGTGTTATGGGCTAAGACCAACCCTTTAACACATGGTTTTTGGGGGATTTTCCAGATTCAAACTACAGCATGGAATAAGATTTAGCTTTACCTTGGACAGCAAATAAGTGATTCTGGAATTCGGTTTTTTTTTTGTTTGTTTGTTTTGCTGTACTGGGGATTGAATCCAGGGCCTTCTCACTGAGCTATATCTCCAGCGCTATGTATTTTTTTTATTTTTATTTATTTTGGGACAAGATCTTGCTAAGTCACAAAGTTTCCCAGGCTAGGCTTGAACTTGTGATCCTCCTGCCTCAGCCTCCCAGAGTGCTGGGATTGCAGGTGTGTGCCACCGTGCCTGACTAGAGAGATGCTGGATACTAATTAGCATGTAACTTTGTTCCCTTTGGCCATAGCAAATTACAATAAGGTGGACGCTTGCTTCCAACTGAGCCAATCACATGTTCTTTCCTAAGACTAGAAACCAGGTTTTTGCCCCCATGATCTTTTCCAGTATTGAGTATGTAAAGTTGGGAACTAAGGTTTTCACTGAAGGGCAGCCATCTTCACCCACTCTAACCACTGAGCTAAATCCCCAACCCCTCATCTTCACCCTTTTTGAAGAGAAGAATGAAGGAGTTGTAGCGTCTCTTTCAGCCACCTGGGAGAACCGATGCGTTTGGGTTCCTCTAAGGCGGTGATGGTGAATCTTTCAGAGCTTTCGATGACACAAACAGCCTGCTGCAATGCACATGCCATAGGCTCACCCTACTGCTGTAAAGTCTTGGTGATGTCTTTTAAACAAATGAATTTGGTATTGGGTAGCTCAGAGAGGCTCCTATTGCCATGATATGAGCTTTCGCTGAGGCCCTGTAACAGTCATCCAGTGCATTACACGGAGCCAGCACATCCCACAACAAATCCTCCCTCTTGTTTGCTTTGTTTCCTAGGTGGGCTTAGGCTACCTGGTCTGAAGATGGAATGTCTTCCTGTTGAGAGAATGATGGCTGAGAGTTCACTTTCCTTATTGTGACAGGATAAAACAGGGTTACCCCATTGTATGTGAAGCAGACCAGGAAGGGACACATACAAGTCCCTTCAGTGCCGAGGAGACCCTATGGAAGACTTTCTGGGAAAGGAGCAGAGGAGCTTCTGGTAGTTGGGGGAGGGTGACACAAATTAGAATGAGCTTGAACCAGCCAGGTGTGGTGGCACACACCTGTAATCCCAGCACTTGGGAGGTTGAGGCAGGAGGATCAGTGCAAGTTTGAGGCCAACCTGGGCTACATAGAGAGCTCAAGACCAACCCGAGCTACCTAGAGTCTGTCTCAAAAAAAAAAAAAAAAATGAACTTGAGCCAAGAGCAGAGTCTTGGTTGCCAGAAGGGAGTGCACTGCTTCCTATGACATGATGGCTGTTATCCAAAGATGTGTGTCTAGCTCAGTCCCTGAATTCCGTGAAGCTGGCAAGTGGAGAGTGAGAGAAAGAAAAAGAAAGATGGAAAAAAAAAAAAAAACCTGAAAGAACCATTTCCCTAATCCATAAATGTGGGAGCCCAAGCGATAGCTTTGGGATCCCCTTACAATGACAATTCATCAAAGCAGAGAGAGCTTCTCCCCAGCTCTGACACACATACACACACACACACCCTCAACCTCAGAGTGGTACTTCCAAGGCTCAGGGCCAACAGCCAGGAATGTGGCTGTGCCCAAGGTCTTGGCTTACAATAGCAGACAAGGTGTGACACGTGGGGCAGCTCACACACCAGGGAGTGGAGCACAGGTAGGACATCTCTGTGGACTTTCCCCAGTAGCACAGAGGATATGCAAGAATTGGAGATCTGACTGGGGATTTAGCACAGTGGTTAGAGTGCTTGCCTAGCAAGCACAAGGCCCTGAGTTCCAGCCCCAGCATTAAAAAAAAAAAAAAAATTGGCACTCTGTGCTGGGGCAGCAGGGAGAGGTGGCAACATGGGGGCATGACAGTTAACACCATTCCACCTGAACTCACACAGATCAGGGAGGCCTGTAGGGGTCTGGGCTGGACAGAGAGGAAGGCACTAAGTGTCAGAGAAGCAAAAAGACTTCTCATCCTTACAGCAAGAGCATTGCCTGCTAAGAGCTCCCAGGTCATTGGGCCTGGACTGTGCAATTTTTTGGCCACATTGACACAAAATCAACCACAGGACAGAAAGTGGGGATGAAGCCCCCGGAGTGAAGTCACCTGATGACAATGGGGCTTCACAGACTCCATGAAAATGTGACACTACCCAAGGGAAGCTATCCTTAGAAAATCCCTCCCTGGGGGATGTTCAGCTCAGCCCTCCCTCAGGAGATCCAGGGTGAGTTTTTAGAACTTTAGATGCCTGTGTCCAACTCCCATTAGCTCACAAGGGCCTCAGAACAGGGTGATGGCCCTTGAGCCTCACCCACCAGGAGTCTCCCGGCCTGAGCTACTTCCTCTCGTTGAGGCATGGCCTCCCAATCTCCTCGCAGGAGAGAAGCTGGGGAAGAACGCTGACACCTCTCTGTCAGATCTACCCTGACCAAGCGCCGTGTCACCCCACACAGGAAGTGGTGGGGAGCCTGGGCCAGGAGATAGCAGCTAATGGTAACCAGCAGCATCTGTGACCTTTGTGGGTGCGTGCTGGGGATCGAACTCAGGGCCTTGCAATTTCTAGGCACACACTCTACCACTTGAGCTAAATTCCCCAACCCCACTCCAGCAGCATCTGTACCAGCAAATCTGTGCATCTGGGCAGAGACTTTTAGCCCCGACTAGTCACGGGTCTGCGGGCCTCAGGCCTGGTGGACTAGTGGTGAGGCCAGCTTGCTTTTTGGCCCCAGCTTTGATGCCACCTGTATGTCAGAGGAGCCTCTGGGTCCCTAAACATGACCAGAGGCTCCCTCCTCTTGTTCACACAGTGTTTTACAGCCATAAGAGAGAAACGTTCACAAGGCCCTGAGTTCGATCCCCAGCACCAAAAACAAACAAACAAAAAAAAAAAAAAGAGAGAGAGAGAGAGAGAAAAACGTTCAGTGTGAGAATAGAGCGGCCACTACGAGTGGAGGCAGCTGTACAAGTTACTGCTCTTCCTGTTTGTAGATCTCCTGACTTAGCTCCCATGGTCTCTGTTTCTCTGTTCTTTTAATCGGCCACTCCTTTCTGCACCCTCCCAGACAAGTTCTGAAAGGAGCCCCTGATTGGCTCACCTGCCACCCAGCACCCTTAGCGGGCAGAGCCCCCCACTTTTGTTTGGGTGCTGTGGATCAAACTCAGGACCTAGCACTTGCTAGGCAAGCACTCTGCCACTGACCTAAATTCACTGAGTGGCGGCAATAAAGTAGGGAAGAAGCAGGTACTCTTTCATGAGCACTTGCTCTCTGCCAGGTCTTCTGGTAAGGAACTGGTGGGGGACACAAGTATCAAACAGGTCCCTGACCTCAAGGAAATCAGTCTGGTTAGGAGATGGACTTTGTTTGCTTGCTTGCTTGCTTGCTTGTTTGTAGCACTGGGGATGGAACCCAGGGCCTTTACACTTTGCTACACCCTCAGCCCTTTTATTTTGAGACAGAGTCTCGCTAAATGGCTAAATTACTAAATTGCCCAGGCTGGGCTTGAACTTGCAATCCTCGGCCTCACAGAATGCTGGGATTACAGGTGTGTATCACTGTGCCCAGCTTGGGACATGGACCTGTGTCAGGAAGTTTTGAAAGTGCCAAGGCTTGAAGGCTGAGGGTGGAAGAGAGGACAGGAAGGCTTATGAAGAAGGCATCATTTAGACAGAACCTTGAAGAGCGGGTAGGGTATTGACCTGCATAAACAGGAGAAAGGGAGTTCCAGAGGATGGAGCCAAGTGAGGGAAAGTAAAGCAGGACAGGAAAGCCCTGAGTATGTCCAAAGAACAGTTCCCACTGTTTGATTTGCCAGAGTCATGCACTGAAAGATAGAGAAAGCAGTGGCCATTAAGTTCGTAAAGGAAATGGCAAGGGCCAAATTGCAGAGGGTTCCCCGGCCTGCTCCTGGAGTTGGAATTATCTCTAGACAGACATTCATTGTGAAAATTTGGATGAATAAAGCTAGATGTTGCAGCTTTGGTGTGAAAAAGACAGCGTTCTCCCTGAACTCTAGGAGGCTGAGGCAGGAGGGTCACAGGTGAAGCCCAGCCTGAGCAACTTGGCAAAACCCTGTCTCCAAAAGGGCTGGGAATGTAGCTCAGTGCAAAGGCCACTGGGTTCAATCCCCAGTATGGAAAAAAAAAGTCTTACTTTCCAGTGGGAAGTTAGACAATAAGAAATAACGACTACAGGCTAGGCATGGAGCTCAGTGGTAGAACAGTTGCCTACCATGCACGAAGCCTTGGGATCAGTCTCCAGCATGTATATGCACACACAGAGAGAAAAAGTAGAAAAGAAGAAAAAATAAAGACTAGTGTTATGATTTGGGTCTCCCTTCCAGAATTCATGTTAAAATTTGTCATCATGATGGTGGTATGCGTGGAACTTTTAAGCCATGATTAGATCTGAGAACTCTGCCCCATGGGTAGATTAATGCTAATACTGAAGGAGTAGTATAGTCACGGAGAGTGGGCTTCTGGTAGGGGATAAATGTGGCCCCCTTCCTCCCCACCCCTCTCTCCCTGTCCTCTGCCTTGTGATAACACAGTGAAAAAACCCTCACCTGATGCAATTCCTGTCCAGGACTTCCCAGCCTCCAGAACCGTGACCCACATGAACCTCTGTTGGTTATAGTTTACCCAGTCTGTGGTATTCTGTTATAGCAACACAAAACAGACCGAGACAACCAGAAAATGGGGCGCTATAAAAGGGCTTGGAGTAGGAGCAGTGATTGATCTACTCTGCATTTACAAGGGGGACGAAGGAGATGGACAAAATTAAATGCTTACTATCTGTTTACACCTGAAGGATAAGTGTTCTGATCCCCATTTACAAAAGAGGAGAGCAGCTAGGCTAACTGCCCAGGACCACCCATCAGATGTTCATTGTGATGGGGTCACCAAACCAAGCTGCAGAGTCCAGGCCTTGCCATGATTATCCTTTGCTTAAGAAAAGGAATGTATGCTGGGTATGGTGGTGCACACCTGTAATCCCAGTACTTGAGAGGCTGAGGCAGGAAGATTGCTGTGACTTCCCGGCCAGCCTGAACCACATAGTGAGACCCTGTCTCAAAAAACTAAGAAAAAAAAGAAAAAAAGGAAAAAGAAACATGGCAGTGGGGGAAATGGGTTGAAGCAGAAGCAGAAGGGAGGCTGACGTGATGACCATGTAGGAAGACTGATCAGGTTTGGGCCAAGGTGAAGGTGGACCTGGAGAGGAGCTGGATCTAAAATATTTCCCAGGCTGCCTTCTACTGCCAGGCTGCTCTTCCTAGGACCCCACGACTCCCCATCAACCAGCTCTTAGTCGCCCTTCCCGGCCCTCCATAAATATTCCTAAAAGAAATTGAGTCTCACCTACAGTATTCTCAGTGATGGCCAGATAATCTGTGCTCAAGTCCCAAAACACTCTCTCTCTCTGTCTCTCTCTCGCTCATTGCACTATTATGGCTGCCTTAATGTCCTAAATTGATTCAAAACATTTACCTTTCATGGTCATTTTGACTTTGGGGGAGAGCCAGAAGTCACACAGTGCCAGATCCTGTGAATACGGTAGATGAAAACACACTGAAATGTTTTTGTAGGCCTGCCTTTCTTTTGGATGGCACTCAGCAGTAGTATTCGTTGTATTTTTTATCACACCTAGTGAAGACGCTCATAAAAGAGAACTTCAGAACTGCTGCAGGCAAGAATAGTGGGATAAATGTGCTTGAATTGAGGGGGAGTATTTTGAGGGCGATTAATAGCAATGTGTCTTTTACCCTAATACAGATTCATTTATATTTATTTGTTTGTTTATTTATTTTGTGGGGCTGCTGGGAATCAAACTCAGGGCCTTGTGGTTGCTAGGCAAGCACTCCACCACTTGAGCTAAATCCACAACCCCGTTTCTTAATTTATTTTGAGACAGTGTCTTCCTATGCAGTTCAGGCTGGCCTTGAACTCACTATGTATTATCCCAGGGTGGCCTTGAAGTCATGGCGATCCACCTGTCTTGGCCTCTCAAGTGCTGGGGTTACAGGTGTGCACCACCATGCCTGGCTGTAATAGTTTTTTTTTTTTTTTTTTTTTTTTTTTGTGGTGCTGGGGATCGAACTCAGGCCCTTGTGCTTGCAAGGCAAGCACTCTAATCACTGAGCTAAATCCCCAGCCCCTGTAATAGTTTTAAAAATTTAAACATTTCCCATATTTTTGATCACCCCTAGTATTTCATGATGTCATTTAATTCTTTGAAGTTCGAGATGGATACTGTTCCCATTTTGCAGGTAAAGCGAGGCTCAGAAAATATATTGGACATGGCTGTTGTCATACAGCCGTCAAGAGTCAACGTCAGGTTTTTGACTTGTGCTTTGTGTCATGGTTTAGATCAAGAATGCCTCCCCAGCTCTCATGTGTTTAGAGGTGGGGGCTCTTGGAAAGTAACTGGATTTATCCCAAGGAGTTCAGAGCTGAACTGTTGTTGGGAGGTGGAGCCTGGTTGGAAGAGGCGGGTCACTGGGAGGCGACCTGGAAAGATGTAGGTGCTGTGTCTCCAAGTCTGGCTCCTCCCTTCTCTCTGTTTCCTGGCTGCCCTGAGATGACCAGATGCCTCCACCCAGGCTGTTCCACCATGTCCTTCCTGTCTTGGAGTCAGATGACTATGGACTCAAGCCTCTAAACACCATGAACCAAGATAAACCTCTTCCCCTTTAAATTGTGGGTGTCAAGTGCTTTGTTCCAGCAACAGGGAAGTGGCTAAGACAGTTCACTTGTTTATTTGTTTGCTTAGATAGAGTCTCACTATGTCATCCAGCCTGTCATCAGAGTCCTGGGCTCAAGTGATTCTTCTGCCTCAGGCTCCCAGACAGCCAGGTTAAGACTGGAATGCCGTCTAACTCACTTCATCGTCTAGATCAGGGATTCTGAGCATGTGGACCAGTAGCAGCAGCTGGGGACTGGTTGAAAATAGAAAACTTTTGACTTTATCCAGGACCTCCTGAATCAGAAACTTGGGAGACAGGTACAGCAGTCTGTCTTTTAGCACACAGCCCTCTGGGTGGCTCTGATATAGCCTCAAGTTTAAGAATTACCCATGTAGGGGCTGGGGATTTAGCTTAGTGGCAGAGCGCTTGCTTAGCAAGTACAAGGCCCTGACTTCGATCTCCAGCACCCCCCCAAAAAAAAACACCACTGGTCTAGACAGATACATACACCAAGACAGTATGATAGGCATTAGCAGCAAGGAGGTAAAGGGGAAATTAAAGACAAAACAACCGGGGGAGGGCTTCCTGGGGGAGATGTTTGAGCACAGCTTGGGAAAATAAGTAAGCTTTCAGCAAGTAGCAAGAGGGGCTTGCTGTCTCTTTCTTTCCAGTTCTTCAAAGTTGAAGTCTCACTGCAAGTATGAACAGATATGAAAAACAATTGAGTCCTTAAGAATTTGTCAGGCCTGGTGGCACAGGCCTATAATTCCAGCACTTTGGGAGGCTGAGGCAGGAGGATAATAAGTTAGAACCCAGCCTGAGTAACTTAGTGACTTAGTGAGACCCTATCTCAAATTTAAAAAAAATTTTTAAAGGCTGGGTGTATAGCTCAGTGTGAAGGCCCAGTACCAAACCCTAACTACCTAACTAAATAAGAATTACTTTGAACCTGTTAGCTGGAACCTCAACCATGTGTAGAGCATTTTTTCCTTTTGTGGGCAATTCAAGAGTCCTGACGCATTCACTGCTAATGGGAAAGAAAATGCAAAAATTTTTTGGAAAACAGTTTGACTCTTTCTTATAAAATTAGGCATACATTTTCCATATGATCTAACAATCCTCCTGCTAGGTATTTATGAAAAAGAAGCGAAGACAGAGCCTAACATGGTAGTGGATCCCTATAATCCCAGCTACTCTGGAAGCTAAAGCAGGATTATGAGTTCAAGGCCATCGTGGGCAACTTTGCAAAAACTCATCTCAAAATAAAAAATGTTAAAAGAGCTGGGAGCCCTGGGCATGGTGATGCACACCTGTAATCCCAGCACCTGGAGGTTGAGGCAGGAGGATCACCACGATTTCGAGGCCTGCCCAAACTGCATAGTGAGACCCTGTCTCAAAAAAAGGCTAGTGATGTAGCTCGGTGCTAGAGTGCTTGCCTAGCATTTGTGAGGCCTTGAGTTTAATCCCCAGAACCAGAAATCAAATAAAAGAAATATAAATTATCGTTGGGTATGTAAATTCAGTGGTCACTTGCTTAGCATATGTGAGGCCCTGGGTTTGATCCCAGCACTACAAATACAAACAAATATGTTTACACACACACACACACACACACACACACACAACATGTACCCAAATATTTATAGTGGGTTTTTTTTTTTTGGGTACTGGGGATCGAACTCGGGGCCTTGTACTTGTTAGGCAGGCTCTCTGCCACTTGAGCTAAATCCCCCACCCTCGTAGTTTTATTTATGGACGCTAAAAACTGGAAATAATCCAAATGTCTCTTGGTTGATTTACGATAAAGCAATTATAGCAATCAGAAATGAGAGAGGACTGGACATGCAACAGTGTAGGTGAATTTCAAGGATTATGCTAAGTGAATGAAGTCAAGCACAAAAGGCTACATATTATTGATTCCTAAGGAAGCCTCTTAGCTATCCACAGGGGCAAGCACAGCACCATTCACTCATTCAGGACATGTTTGTTGGGCAGCTACTATGCTCTTGGGTTTTTTTGTTTGTTTGTTTTTTTCGATGATGGGGATCGAACTCAGGGCTTTGTGCTTGCAAGGCAGGCACTCTAACTACTAAGCTAAATCTCCCACCCCTACGCTCTTGTTTTAGGCTCTGGGGATACAGCAGTGAATGCCAGTAACAAATAATATTATTACCCCTGTGGAATTTACATTCTAGTAGGGAAGAGGGACAATAAACTAGATGAATAAGTAAATTAGATGGCATTGTAGGAGGCCGTAGCCCCTAAGGAGTCTATAGCATTTGAGCAAAGCCCTAAAGGAAATGAGGGAAGGAACTATCATGTCTTCTCAGGAAAGAGCATTCTGAGCAAGAGAAGCGGGGTGCTGGAGTGGCCAAGAGTCAGGAAGGTTGTGACTGGGGAGGATGAGCCAGAGGGGGACAAGGTTAGGGCCAGGAAGGCCTTGAGGGCCACAGTGAGAACTTTGGTTTGGATTGTGAGTGACATGGGGTGCCACTGGAGTGTTTTGAACAAGAAAGCGACAAGACTGGCTCTATCTATGTTATGTAGCTATAGCTATAGGTATTGATACAGATGTGGTGGTACTGGGGATGGAATCCAGGGCCTCATATTGACCACTGAGCTACAACCCCAGCCTCACAGATTTAAATGTTTAAGGAATCCCTCTGGCTGCTAAGTGCAGAACTGACTGTAGCAGGGCCAAGCTTGGAAGCAGGGAGACCACTTTGGAGACTGTCACTGAATCAAGGCAAGAAATGATGGTGGCTTGGATCAAGGAACGAGCAGTGGTGAAGATGAGAAGTGGCTGGACAGAAAGTCCTTCGTGCTGTCTTGAATGGAGCCAATAGAAATTCCCTCTCAGCACTTTCAGATGAGTCTACAGCAAAGTGAGGCATTATTAGGATTATTTTACCTCACAGAGGACTCGAGCCACTGGTGCTGTTGGCTCAGGGTTAGATGCATAGATGCTTTGAGCCCCTGAACTTCCCAGTCAAGGATCTCATTTGTCATCTTCCCGTGAGACAATGTGGCTGAGTCCATTTTCATGATCTGCTTGGTACAGCTTGGCCAAGTCATCCCGAAGAGAGCTGCCATCTGGCAGGTGTGGTCTGTGCGCGGCGACTGCTGCCCTGGGCACCGACCTGGGGCTGGTCAGCCCCACAGTCACCACAGCCGGAAGAATTCTGTATGGTTAATTTGCTGCAGATGATGACATCACACAGAAAACACCTACAAGACTAATTTCCACAGAAAGAGGTGTCAGTATGGCCAACGCTGCAGGTCCAGACGCTGGACCACATATGAAATATGGTACAGTTTGCATATAGAGTATGGAGAAGCATTGAATGAGGCCCTTGAAGGCCACACCGAGGGGCTTGGACTCAATCTTGTGTGTTAAGAGGGAAATCACCAGCTGTTTTGAAGCATAAGTGATACATGCTCGGGTTTCTCAAAGTTAATTTGGCAGAACCTGTGAGGGACAAGACTGCGCTAAGAAATAGCTGTGGTAGCAATAGTTCTGGTGAGAACTGTTAGAAGTTCAAACCAAAAGGATAGAATTGAGAAACAGATCAGAGGATCTGAGAAGTGACATCTGAGTTATGAAGGCAGGCAGAGCCAGTGACCAGTGACTAAAGAAGAACTGTGGAGGGGGGTAGCTGCCACCTCAGGACTTTCCCAGCCCACCATCTTGCAGCTCAATTCTTTATGGGGAATTCTCTCTCCCACATGAACCCCTGACTTACTATAATCTTTGGGGCTTCTCTGAACCCTGTACATTCCTCAGCCTTGTATTTCTCAAACAGGGGAAAAAAAAGTGTTTACTATGGTTCAGAAAAAAAAGGTGTTTACTATGGTTCGAATGCTCCCCTCCAAAACTTTAATGTTGGAATTTAAATCCCAGGTGAAGGTAGTAAGAGATGAGGCCTGGGCTGAGGATGTAGCTCAATGGCAGAGCAAGTACTTAGCATGCAGGAGGCCCCAAGTTCAATTTGCAGCACCACAGGAGGATGAAAAGATAATTAAAAACAGGTGAGGCCTTTGGAAGATGATTAGGCCACTCAGACTCTACCCTAATAGATGAGATTAGTGCCCTCATGAAAGGGTTTAAGGGATTGAGTCTGTCCCTTTGCTTGTCCACCCTGTAAGGATGCAGTGAGAAGGGGCTATCCCTGAAGTAGAGGGAGAGCCTTTACCAGACACCAAATATTGTGGAGCTTTGTTTGATTTTGGACTTCCCAGCCTCCAAAACCATTAGAAATAAGTTTTTATTACACATAAATTACCTAGTCTAAGATACTGGTTATAACAGCCTGCACAAACTAAGGCAGAAACTGGTACTAAGAAATGGAGTGCCGCTGTAACAGCTAAAGCTGGTCAGGCACTGAGGCCCATACCTGTAATCCCAGCACTCAGGAGGCTGAGGCAGGAGCATAGCATGGTGAGTTCAAGCCCAGCTTGGGCAACTTTGTAAGACACTTGTCTCAAAAGGGATCTGGAGCTCAGCTTGAAGTCCTCAAGTTCAATCCCCAACACAAACAAACAAACAAAAAACAGGAGCAGTTTTGGTGCAGGTAAAACAAACAAAAAACAGGAGCAGTTTTGGTGGAGCAGAGGCCAGAGTTCTGAGGTGCCCCAACGTGAAAGGAGACTTAAGGGCAATTCTGGTGAAGGCTTGGAAGAATAGAAGCTGTAGAGAGACTCTCAGACTTTGTAGAAATTATATAAGAGTTGGTGATCAGAATATGGGTAGAAACGTGGACAGTAAAGACCCTTCTGATGAAGTCTTAGGTGGAAGTGAGGGAAGATGTTGTTG
The DNA here is from genome assembly GCA_004026905.1 of Hystrix cristata. Lineage (NCBI taxonomy): Eukaryota > Metazoa > Chordata > Mammalia > Rodentia > Hystricidae > Hystrix > Hystrix cristata. Next base: position 16,725 of record PVJO010015891.1, on the reverse strand, counting down.
GAAACTGGAGGAAAGTTCATTCTTTTTTTTTTTTTCCTTTCATGCTAGAGATCGAACTCAGGGCTTTGTGTTTGCGAGGCAAGCACTCTAACCACCGAGCTAAATCCCCAGCTTCATTCTTGTAAAAAAGTGGCAAATAACTTGGCTGAATTGTGTTTGTATCCTAGTGTTTTGTGGAAGACAGAATTTAAGAACAATGAAATAGGATATATGGTGAAGGAATCTCTAAAAGAGTATTGAGGGTAGAGCATGGCTTCTTTCAACTGTTTATAGTAGAATTTTAGGAGAAAGAAATGAACTAAAGATATTTTTGTAATTAAAAGGGAAGTGAGGTATGGAGGCACAGGCCTGTAATCCTAGCTAGTGGGGAAGCTGGATTCAATCTCTAGTACCAAAAAAAAAAGGAAGCAGAGCTTAAAAGATTTAGAAAATTTCAGCCTGGCCATATTAAGAATGAAAATGCATGTTCAGGAAGCACCAAGAGAGATTTGAAAAGCACATTAGTGTGTCTAGAATGAAGCCAGATACTATTCATCAAGAAAGACATGGAAGGAGGCTGGGGATTGAGCTCAGTGGTAGAGCGCTTGCCTAGCAAGCGCAGGCTCTGAGTTTGACCCCCAGCACTGCCCCCCCCAAAAAAGAAAGACTTGGAAGACTCAAAGGCACTTTGGAGATCTTTAAAACTGTCACTCTAATCAGATTCCCAGAGTGCCAGGGCCTTAAGGTAGAAGAGTTTCAAGGAGGGACCCAGGGCACCCATGGGACCACAAGAATCAGTCCCTAGGGCCACCTCAAGGTTCTGCTCCACGGATTCCAATGCAGCACTCATTACCTGCACCTCCTGTGACGCTAGTGGGCCCCGGGGGAGCCATTCTGCAACTCCAAGGTCGCAGGTGCTTAGCCTTAGGGGCACCCACACAGAGTCATCTCCATGGGTGCGCAGAGTGCCGGAGCTGCGGGAGCGTGGCTCCTTCCACCTGCCCCTAGATTTCTTTTCTTTTCTTTTGAAACAGGGTCTTGCTGTGTGGTTCAGGCTGGCCTTGAACTTGCAATGAGCCTCTTGCCTCAGCCTCTGAGTACTGGGATTACAGGCATGGGATTTTGGATTTAGAATTTAAAGTTAATACTGGATCAAGTTAAAATTTTGGGGGATATTGCAATGTAATGAAACCCTTGGGGGTGTTCCTCAATAGCCCCTAACCCCGACAGCTCCACAGGGTATTGCCCTTCTCAGGACTCTGCAAGTGGCTAAGCCTCTACCTCCAGTTCAGTAAAATGAATGTACTTTGCAAGCGAAAAGGTGGAAGGGACAAGGCTCCTGAGGGGATGGCTATGGTTTGAATGTTAGAGCCTCCAAAATTCATGTGACACTGAATCCCCAGTGCATAGTATTTAGATGGGTGGCCTTTAAGAAGCAGCAGTGAGAGGCAGCATCTTTGAAGCAGATAAACCTCTCACCAGACATAAAATATTTTGTTACAGCAGCCCAAACAGGCACGCCTATAAGCCCATTGGTCTGGGAGGCTGAGGCAGGAAGACTGCAAATTTGAGTTCAGCCTGGACAATTTAGCAATTTAGTTAGATCTTGTCTCAAAATTTAAAAAAATTTAAAAAAATTTAAAAAGGGCTGGCAAGGGGAATGTAGCTCAGTGTAAAGGCCCTGGTTCAATCTCCAATACTGAAAAAAAAAATTGGGTGACAAATATATAAACCCCATTATGCAAAAATAACTGCTATTTAGAATTTGGGCTGGATGTGGTGGTATCACATGCACCTGTAATCCTAGCTGGGTGTTGTGGCACATGCCCCAACACTCAGGAGGCTGAGGCAGAAGGATCATTGTGAGTCCAAGGCCAGCCTGCACTATATAGTGAGACCCTGTCTCAACTACCCCCACCAAAAAAAGAAAAAAAAGAAAGAAAGAAATCCTATACTCATCAATGACTATCCCTTGCCCCCTTCATAATTTCACTCATCCCTGGCAACCACTAATCCACTTTCTGTCTTTACGGACTGACCTATTCTGGCTGTTTCATTTAAGTGAAATTATACATATGTGACTTTGTGCCTGGTTTCTTTTACTTGGTGCATTTTTAAGGTTTATCCACATTGGAGCATGCACCAGTATTTCATTCTATTTTATGGATGAATATTACATTTTATGGATACACCACTTTTTGTTTATCTATTCAGTGACCACTGCACTGTGGGTTATTTCCAGTTTGGGCTGGTATGGATAGGACAGCAGTGAGCATTTGTGTATAAGTTTATGTATGAACATATATTTTGAGTTCTTTGGGGTATACACCTGGGAGGGGAATTACTGGATTGTGTGGCAACCTTATGTTTAACTTTTTCAAAGAATTGACAGCGGGATGTGGTGGTGCACACCTGTAATCCCGGCACTTGGGAGGCTGAGGCAGGAGAATCACCGTGAGTTCGAGGCTAGCCTGGGCTACATAGTGAAACCCTGTCTCAAAAAAAAAAAAAAAAAGAATTGACAGACTTTTCCATAGCATCTGTACCATTTCACATACCTACTAACAATGTACCAGGGTTCCACTTTCTTTCTCTTCAACTTCACTAACCCTTATTTTTTTTCTTTCTTTTTTTTTTTTTTTTGTGGTGCCGGGGGTCGAACTCAGGCCCTTGTGCTTACAAGGCAAGCACTCTAATCACTGAGCTAAATCCCCAGCCCCCTTCTTTCATTTTTAAAAATTGTAGCCATCCTGGGAGGTTTGAAGTGGCATCTCATGGTGGCTTTGATTTGCATTTCTTTAATGACTAATGATGGTGAGCTTCTTTTCATGTGCTTCTTGGTCATTTATATATCTTTTTAAAGAAGTGTCTATTTAAGCCTTTTGCTCATTAAAAAAAAATAGGTTAAAGAATAGCAGCAGGTGGTGGGGGGCGTGGCTAAGTTGTACGGCATTTACCTAGCCTGTGTGAGGCCCTCAGTTTGATCACCAGCACCAGGAGAGAAGGAGAGAGGGGAAGAGGGAGAGGGAAATAAAAAATAAACAGGTTGTCTTCTTATCATCAAGTTATTCAAGTTCTCTATGTGCTGTCCGTTCTGGATACAAGTGACTTATCGAATATATGATTTACAGGTATTCCATTCTGTGGATTTTAGTTTTTTAGTTCTCATTCTGTAACTTGCTTTTTCTTTAATAGTGTCTCATGGGCATCTTCTAGTGTCAAGAAAAAGCTACCTCCTTTTCCCCCACATCTTATTTTTTCCACCCACAGCATTCCATTTTGGTTGTACCACAGTTTACTTGACCAGGCCACGACTGGGCTTTACAGTCTCTTCATCCAGCTGGAGAGCTGGTGAGAGACTGATGAAGCTGCTCCTCAACAGAAGCAGTCATCTAACCACCATGCTGTCTGCTCTTGGATGATGTGAAAATGCAAGCGGGCACAGGAAATGTCTCTAACCTGCTTACACTTCCTCTCTGCACCCAGGCGGTTTCACAACCTCGACAGGCACTCCTCCGTCCCCTCCTCCCACTCAGTGTCATCAGCCAGGCGGCCCTGTGAGAACGTTCCACTGTAAGAGGCCCTTGAGCATTATCGTTTCCCTCTTCCACCCTGTCTAGGCTGTCAGCAAACCCAAAGAGCCCTTTGAGATGAAGCTTGGGGCCACAGGTCCCTCCTGTGTGGGTAAGATGAAGAATTTCTCCATCACCATACTGAGGCTTCTGCTGTCTGGAACCTTTCTCCTTGGTAAGAAAAGGGGAGGGAAAGGGAGAAGATATATGTCTGTGACCAGGGAAATGGCAGGGTTTTGTGAAGCTGGAGTAAAGGTGGGATCGGCCATAGTGATGTGGGGTCCAGAAATCCTGAAGGGAGAAGGGAGAAAAGAAACAGAAAGCCAGAGCCCACCCTATAGGCCAAGTATGGACACAACATCAGAGAAGGGAGAGAAAAGTACAGCAGTGAGGCAGGGGAGCTGGGTTCTCAAAATGTAAGGCACATAGGCCAGGCATGGTGGTGCATACCTGTAATCCCAGTTCTCTGGGAGGCTGAGGCAGGAGGATTGCAAGTTCAAGTTCATCTTGGGCAATTTAGCCAAGCCATGTCTCAAAATTAAAAAAGAAAAAAGATTTGTCTTAGGCAAGTCCTCTGCCCTTTCCCTGCCTCACTTCCTTCATCTGAACTAATGACAGTACTGGCATCCCTGATATCCCAGGATGCTATGAGCCAAGTCTGATGCCTGGAACAACAGGAGGGCCAGAAAGGACAGTTTGGAGGTTGCAGATGATGGGCAAGTGGCCTGAGATGGGAAGTGGGGTCAGGGAGATCTGAGACTTAAGGGTTCAGGTTCAGGGAGAGACTGGTCCTTGGTGGAGAAGATCGTGGGCGAACCTGTGATGCGCGCACAAGCAGCCCTTTCTGGGGGCCGGGGGTCCTTGGATCCCCCAGGCTGCGCATTTGAATTCCGGGCGGCTGGGGCCGTGACCACAGAAGTAGGTGTATGAGGAGATTGCGTCTGCTGCGGGGCACCCCCGTCCGGGCTCCTGTCTGGGGACCTGGACTCCGAACACCTCTGGGCCCCTGCCGTCTCTCCTGTCTCACGGACCTCCGCCTTCTGACCTTGCCTTCTTTGCTGAGAGGCCAAAAGGGAAGTTGTGCGTCCCCGCGGCCTGGAAAGAGCTGCCAGAGGCCTGGGTGGCAGGAGCGCTGCTCCCCAGGCCCGAGCTAAGGGCCTCGCTCCGGGCCGGTCGGGACAGTTCCGGCGGCCGGGTGGTGTGCTTGCGCAGCAGCTGACCGCTCTCGCCTTCCTCAGCGCCGGCCTCTAGCTACAACCTGGAAGTGAGGCACGTGCAGAGCTTCTCCTTCCCACAAGCCGGGAGCCACTTTGGGTACCGCGTCCTGCAGGTTGGAGATGGGTGAGCTGCCGCCCCGCCCTAGTCCTTGCCCAGCAGATGTGCGGATCCCGCCTGACCGCTGCAGCTCGGCCAGGCCCGGGACACCTCACCTGCCTTCTAGAGGGCCAGTGAGCCTCCAGAGCCTGGAGGAGACTGTCAGTGGGAATATCTAGAAACCTAGCACGGCTGTAAAATGGTAGGATGGGACAATCGGTAAGGCGACACCTAAGTGCCTAAAAGGAAGTATCACAGCCCCTGAGACACTTTGGATCACGTCTTAGGTTCTTGATTTTCCCCAGCTACACTGCGAAGGCAGAGATTTTGTCCGTCCCCTCTTCCTAGTACACACCCCAGCCTAGCGCATAGTAGGTGAGCTGTAAATGCCTTTTGAATTGAAGACTGATTGAATGAACTCATGATGTGATGTTCTGGCAGAGCATTCTCTCGGCCTCATGTTTTCCAGACTGTACATGGACAGGAGCCATTAATATTCTAGAGGTTTGGCATATAGAGAATTATTTGTCTCAGAGTCAGGAAGGGAAGGTGAAGGAACTGAGGAGTCCCCCAAAGGGAGGAGCTGCGTTGCTTTAAGATATTTGGTGGGGAATCTGAAGCCTTTAATAAGCCGGAGTGGTGGGTAAAGACCTGAGCAACTCCGTCTCAGGTGAGATTTCTCGTCAGGGTTGTCGTGGGAGCTCCAGGTGAGGGGAACAGCACAGGAAGCCTCTATCAGTGCGTGCCGGGCACTGGCCACTGCCTGCCAGTCAGCCTGAGTGGTGAGTGGCTGGTGAGGGAGCTGGGAGGAGAGGGGTCTCATGGAAATCGGGGTTAGTGCCAGCTTGCCTGGATTGCCTAAGTTCTTCCAGACCAACCTTCTGGTGCCTGCAGGTTCCAACTCTACCTCCAAGTACTTGGGAATGACCTTGGCGACAGACCCCGCAGATGGAAGTGTTTTGGTAAGAATTTTGTGTACAGTTATGTCAGAACCTCTGATGCTCAGTGCTAGGAAAGAGAGATTGGAAAGAGAGAAAAAGAAAATGGATAAAAGATCCCATAGAAGGTTAAGGACATCAGAGGGATTCAGAGTCTGAGAGTGTTTATTAAGAACTAGCTATGAAGCCAGGTGTGGTGATGTGTGCCTGTGATCCCAGCACTCTGGTAGGCTGAAGCAGGAGGATAGCAAGTTCAAGCTCATCCTGGGCCATTTAGCGATTTAGACCCTGTCTCAAATATAAAAAATGAAAAATAAAAAAAAGGGCTGGGGATGTAGCTCAGTGCAGCGTGTGTGAAGGTTAAAAGTTCAGTCTCCAAGGCTGCCAAGAAGAAAAGAAAAAGAACCAACTAACCAACTATGAACCAATTATTTTATTTATTCATTTATTTATTTATGTTTTGGCCTTGACCTCACTATGTAGCCAGGTTGGCTTGGAACTTGCGGTGATCCTCTTGCCGAGTGCTGGGGTTACAAGTGTACACCACCACGCCTGGTCCAAACCAGCTATTTTCAAAACCCACCTAACCTCACTTTTTATATTAAATATTTATGACCATGATTTTTTAAATTTTTTTTAAATTTTTTAAATTTTTTAACCAAGAACATGTACTGGTACATTGTATATATAATGATCACATTATTCATGTTTGTTTTGTACCTGTACATGGTGCCTCTTGGTATGACCATGATTTTTGGTGGTATATTTTCTTTTAATATTTCTTTTCCTGTACTGGGAATGGAATCCAGTGCCTGCTCACTGAGCTACATCCCCAGCCCTTTTTTGTTTTGGTTTGGTTTTTGTCTTTTGAGACAAGGGTCTCACTATGTAGTAGTTTGGGTAGGCCTTGAATTCACTATACAGTCCCACTGTCCTCGAACTTGTGAGGATCCTCTTGCCTCAGGCTCCCACATACTGGGATTACAGGTGTGTGCCACCACGTCCAGCCTCTTCTTTTAATATTTTTAATTCAATGGCTTATTAGAAAAATATTGCTTAAGAAGAAACTAAAGTTTGCAAAGTAAAATTAAAGGAAAATATTAAATTAATAGTATACCTATACGGCAGAAATTGTGAGGTATTATACAAATACTCTGCTGGGCTTGGTGCTGCATGTCTGTAGTGCCAGCACCTGAGAGGCTGAGGCAGGAGTATCACTGTGAGTCAATGCCAGCCTGGGCTACAGAGCAAGATCTTGTCTCAAAAAAACCAGAAAAAGAAAGTCCAAAGTTTTGGAATTGCTGCCTTATTTTTTTAAAGATCCTTGAGACATTCAGGTGAGATAGAGATCAGTATGTACATTCATCATGTGAGGAAACAGGCAAGAAGGTTTAAAATCCCTGACCTGGAGTTGGGGATTTAGTTCAGTGATAGAGCACTTGCCTATCTGAGTTCGATCTTCAGCACCAAAAAAAAAAGGCCCTTGGCCAAAGTCACATAGTTATAAAATGGTAAAACCAGGATTTCAGTCAAATTCTCACTTGATTTCTACTCCCTTGCTCTTTCCCCTTATTCCCAGCTACAAGCTTTCTGACACAGTTATGTGAAAGATAGATTAACTGAGTAAAATACTGATTAATGGTATTTAATTATAGCTTGTTTACTTAGCTACTGTTACATATCAGACATTGTGCTGGGCTCCGATGGGTAAAGAGAGTAAAATACAAAGATGACAATGACATAAGCTGTGTCTCAAATTATGGTCTGGCAGGAAACATAGTCATAAATGAAAGAAATAGCACTGTATATTCTGGGAATGGCCAGTTTTTTAAAATTTGGCTTCCATAGAATGTATGATTGGGAATGGAAAAGGATGTCCTGGAAATGTGAACATTGCCCAATTGTAAACAGTATGAATGCCAAACTAAGAAGTTTAGGCTTTACACATAGGCAGTGAGCAGCCATTGGCATAGAGCATTGCAGTAGGGATGGTGAGATGGGTAGGAGAGACGTAATGGAGGTAGAATTGTTGTGTTGGGGGACGAGCGCCACTGCTATGCTGCAGGTGGGCAGCTCACTGGGTTTTGTAAAGCCCTATCAGTAAAGCTTTAAACATACAAAGTTTGCGGTTGGGGATTTAGCTCAGTGATTAGCGTGAGTGCTTGAATTTGCAAGCACAAGTTCGATCCCCGGCGCACAAAAAGTAAAGATACAAAGTTTAAGGAAAGGAAAGGAAGATATTTATTGGACACTTTATTGGAAAGGGCTAAAAAGGAGGAGACAGATAGCTACCCTGGTAAGTCAGGGTAGGGGGTCCAGAAAGATGGAGGACCTGAGGGCCCTTTGTTTTAAGCCCTTTTTATTAGTGTGGCAGAAAGACACACACACACACCAGTTTGTTCCAACCTGATTGGCTATTTTAGGCCCTAGAACCCTCCATTGCCAAAGTACAAATTCCTAGGTGAGCTTTATTTGTTTTCTTTGCCCTGTCAGGGCCTATCTCTGAAATATATGGGTTTGTTAAACAATTTTACATAAGGGAAACAGTGAGAGAATTTAAAAAAAATATATATATATATATGTATGTATGTGTGTGTGTCCCCAGGTGTGAGTATACATTGTATATACTAAGTGAGTTTTTTCTGTTATGTAGCCCTCTCCCCCTTTTGTCTCCTTTGTACTTTACTCCACCACTGCAAGGAGGGGCAACTAATTTTATCTGGGGCCTGGGGCAGAGCCTTAATCACTTATCAGCTCTCTGGCTTTTCCTTTCAGTTGCTCCCTCTAGCAAGGATTTAACTCTTTCTAGTCAGGATTTGCCAGAAAGTGCACTGAGGCCTTCATCCTATTATTTCCCTGCCTGTCTATCTGCTGTCTTTCCCAACATTTTACCTTGCTTTGAACCATTTTGATGTAGAGAGTGAGGGAGGAGGACAGGATTCTGAAGAATCTTATAATTTTCTCATGACTAAAAGACATGGTGGCTCACATCTATAATCCAAGCTACTCTGGAAGCTGAGGCAGGAGTATATCTCAAGTTCAAATTAGTGAGACCCTGTCTCAAAAAAATAAAAAGGAGCCAGGTATAGTGATACAACTTTGAGAGTCTGAGGCAGGAGGATTTCAAGTTTGAGCCCAGCCCGGGTAATTCAGCAACTCACTAAGACCCTGTCTCAAAATTAAAAAAAAAAAAAAAATTAAAAAGAGAGCATAGAGCTCAGTGCAAAAGCCCTGAGTTTAATCCTCATTGGTGGAAAAAAAATAAAACAGCTGGAGATATAGCACAGTGGTAGAGCATCCCTGGGTTTGAGCCCCAGTACTACCCAATGAATACACACATAAAAAGAAAAAAAAAAAAAAAGCAAGAAGAAGCCCAACCCTTTCTTTCTTTTTCTTCCATCAGGCCTGCGACCCTGGGCTGTTTCGGACATGTGACCAGAATACCTATCTGAGTGGCCTGTGTTACCTCTTCCCCCAGAATCTGGGGGGATCTGTGCTTCAAGGGCATCCAGGTTATCAGGGTAAGGAGCTGGCATCCCGGTGGGTAAAATCCCTCTGAGGAGCTGCCCTGCGTGGGACCCAGCATGGGCCGGCCAAACCTGGTGACATCACCAGGTGCCTGTGTGTCTGGCCTCTGCAGACTGTATAAAGGGCAACGTAGACCTGGTGTTTCTGTTTGATGGCTCGATGAGCTTGCAGCAAGATGAATTTCAGAAAATTGTAGACTTCATGAAGGATGTGATGAGAAAACTCAGCAACTCCTCTTACCAGGTAAATATGCTAGTCAGGATCCTCAGTTCGAGGCAGTAAATGCCTACCTGGACTGGGTTAAGCCATTAAAGGAAAATTTAGTATGGTGTCTGTCTCTAGAATTTATGGGTGTGACTATAACTAAACTTCTGGAAGGGACAAGAACCAGGGATTAGGAATCCTCTAGCATTTTCTTTAGTTTTAATTTCTATTTCTTTTTGTGCTTTTGCTTCCCTCTTCCTTGCTCTCTCTGTACACTGCTTCCCTTAGCTTCTTTGGATCACGTGAGCCTGTGGGATGCTCCTGAGTCATGTGTTAAGGGTCCAGAAGGATTTTTATTTTTTTAAACCTTCCTCTCAGCCAACCCCTACTCTACAAATCCAAAAATCCCAGAAAAGAGATTCTGACTGTCCCAGCCTGGACCAGGTGACCATGCCTGGCCCAGCCAGCAGACTCACTCCACGGAAATAAGCCTGCTGAGAACCATGCCTCCAGGTGGAGAGGACAGGCCCAGAGAACAGGACTCAGCACACAGCTCTCTATAAGGAAGCAGAGATTTATTGATTTCTGCATTTATCTGTATCTGCATTTATCTGTATATCTCTTGCTTTTCAAAAAGAGTAATCTAAGGCAGGGAAATAGAGTTGGGTTTCCTAGGTCCTGCCTAAGAAGTAGAGATGGGAGGAGCCAAGAGGCAAGGGATACATAACTATATATTCTTCCTTCTCTTCCTAGTTTGCTGCTGTTCAGTTTTCCACAGCTTACAAAACAGAATTTAACTTCTTGGATTATGTCAAATCGAAGGACCCTGATGTTCTGCTAGCCAAAGTAAAACACATGCGCCTTTTGACCAACACTTTTGGTGCCATCAACTATGTTGCGTGAGTTCCCTTCTTGGGGGGCAGGTGCTGGGGATCAAACTTAGGGACTTGTGCTTACTAGGCAAGTGCTCTGCCAGTGACCTAAATTCGCAACCCCACATGAGTTCCCTTTTGAGGAGGGTATATTTGTTCATTTGTTTTGTGGTGCTAGCTTCCTCTCAGTACACAGTGCAGGAACTCAGTACTTACAGTGAGGGGCAATTTATTGAATGAATTAAAGTGAAGCAATTTGTTTTGGTTGTAAATAATAAAAATCTAGTCTATCCTAACTAAATCTGGAGGGAAATTCTTGGGAGGATACAGAGATAGCTCATGAACCTTTGAGACAGGATGAATTTAAGGCCTTGTGAGGTACTAGAACCAGGACTTGGAAAGTGATGTGAACCACAGCAGCCACTGTATCAAATGGGAATCAGCTTTGGAATTCAGCCTACAAATACTCAAAAGTATCCTTGAAGAATTTCTTGGAATTATTCATAAATTTTTTTTTTGGTGCTAAGAATCAAACTCGGGGCCTTGTGCTTGTAAGGCAGGAGAAAACAGCCCAGTGTTTTGTTTGTTTGTTTGTTTTTTGTTGTTGTTGTTGTTTTGTTTTGTTTTTTGGTGCTGGGGATCGAACTCTGGGCCTTGTGCTTGCTAGGTAAGGACTCTATCACTGAGCTAAATCCCCAGCCCCTATTCATAAATTTTTTTTTTGAGACAGGGTTTGCTTTTTGAGATAGGGTCTTGCTATTTAGTTCAGGCTGTCCTTAAACTCACTGTGTAGCTCAGATTGGCCTCAAACTCACAACAGTACTCCTGCCTCAGCCTACCAAATGCTGGGATTACAGGTGTGCACCACCACACCCAGCTACAATAAAATCGAATCTACTTAAATCCCACATTAGATACTACCATGTCCCCATTTCCTAAATTAAATACAGAAAAATTTCCCCCAGAATTGGATTAGATTGCTGTGTTCAGTTGAGGCCTAGATAAAAGTAGTCAGATTGTGTTGAAGGCCCGTGTGTGTGTGTGTGTGTGTGTGTGTGTGTGTGTGTTTTAAGCAGTGGCAAAGTTTATTTGAAAAAGTAAAAGTGAAGAGTCAGGGAGAAACTAGCTCTGTAAGGTGAGCCTGGGGCAAGTGAAAGAAAAAGCAAGATAAAAGTACACCCTGGAGGAAGCAAGATGGACTGTCATGAGGAAAGCCACAATAGCCCATGTTGTAATTTTTAAAATATCTATATTTAGATGTCAGAGTGGCCATGAAAACTGAGACTGATTAGGGGAATCAGAAAATTTGTATCTTACCACATGTTCCCCTTGGGCATACGCTCAAGTTGAGTAAAATATCAAGAAGAATTTCCTACACTAGTTTGCTGATTTTTCTCATTTTCATCTCTTTGCCAAGCGTGTTGGTTGAATTTGCCTAGTGCACGGCCTCAGATTTTTCTCTGTGTGTTTCCGGTTCTTTTCTGCTGGGACTGCCTTGTTTTGTGATGTCCATTTCATTGTCTCTGCAGACAGCGGCAGTGGGTGCATGGTCAAGCCAGATCCCTTCTAAAATTGGCAGCCTCAGTTACTCAGTTCAGATGAACAACCTTAATTCTTGTTTCTAGGAAAGAAAAATCCAAGGTCCTCCCAGCTGTGACCTGGATTTGCTTTTTGGTGTAGGGTCCTGTGGCACAAATACGGACGCTGCAATCCCACCTCTGTGAAGTTCTTAAGAGAAAGAGATCAGCAAGTCTGAGAAGAGACTAAAAGGTGCCAGTTGCCGGAGCAGAAACAGGCAGTTATGGAAACAATTGTCATAAATGCTCCATTTGGCTTTGTGCAAGGCAGTGTTCTGGGTCAAGAATCAATGAACGATTTCTAGAAAGGACCAGGAAAGATTTTAGGCTTTTCTGGCCACTTCCTGCATATTCTTCTTTGTTTGATTTTATAATCTTTTAAAAATACAAAAGCCACTCTTAGCTTGTGGACTACACAAAAACAAGCTTTAGACTGGATTCAGCTGGTGAGTTTTTGTTTTCATTTTTGTTTGGCCATGTTCTAAGTATTGGAAATATAGCACTGAGTTAAACAAAGAGCTCTGCCTTCTTGGAGCTTAACATTTTAGTAGGGGAGAGAAATGTAACAAACATCGCAAGTAAGTTAGATAACACAGAGGACAATTCTATAAAGAAAACTAAAGCATTATTCAGCAGGAAGATTAGGAAAGGTTACTAGTGAGGAGTTCTTGGAGGTGAGGAAGTGAACCATATAGATCCTTGAGGGACAGCTGCTCTAGGCAGAGGGGATAGTAAAGACCCAAACTGAATTTGAATTAGTCAGTTATCTGTCACTATAAAAAATACTTGAAGCCAGGCATGGTGGCACATGCCTATAATCCCAGAACTCAGGAGGCTGAGGCAGGAGAATTGCTGCAAGTTTGAGGCCAGCCTAGGCTACATGGAGAGTTTAAGGCCAGTCTGAACTACATAGCGAGACCCTAACACAAAACAAAAAACACAAAAGGTTTATTTTGGCTCAGTTTTGGAGATTTCAGTCCATGACCATTCATGCCCTGTTGCTTTGGGCCTGTGGTGGAACATCCTGTGCGAGTGCATGGACCTGAGGCCAAAGAAAGAGGAAGGGCCTGCAGTCTCACTGTTGCCCTCAAGGACATACTCAATCCAATGACCTAAAGACCTCCCACCAAGCCTTACCTCCTAACATTTCTACTATCTCCTGATAGTGCTATGCTGGGGACACCTGAGATCGAAATTATAGTGTGTTTGGAATGTTCAACAAGAGCCAGGGCACTGAGCATAGTGTTGTGTACCTGTAATCCTAGCTACTCTGAAGGATCAGGCAGGAGGATCACAAGTTTGAGGCAAACCTAGGCAATTTAGCAAGAGCCTAGCTCAAAAAATAAAAAGGGCTGGGGATGTCACTCAGCAGTAGAATACCCCTGGGTTCAATCCCCAGTACCAAACAAAAACAAAACAAAACAAAAACCCAAAAAGAACCAGGACACCAGTGTGGCTGGACCAGAATAATCGAGAGGGCAAAATAGTAGTTGAAGGATTTGAGGAAAGTGAAGAGCTTAGAGACCATAGTAGGGACTTTGAGTTTCTTCTAAGATGAAAAGTCACTGGAGGTTTTGAGCAGAGGAGTGACAATCTGGTTTATGTTTTTTAAAAAAAAGACCTTTCTGTCTGTTAAAAAAATAAATTTTAAAAAATCCCTCTACCTTCAGGGTTGATTAGATTGTAGAGAGGGCAGAGGTAGACACAGAGAGGCTGAAAACTCCAGATGAGGGATGATGGAGTTTGAAATCCTGAACAGACCCGTGGCAGACCTACGTCTATGTGGATAGAAGTTGCAGAAACATTTAACATCCAAGAGAGAACCAGAGACACCCAGTGGTCATGGGCTGGACAGTCCACACGGAGCAGGAGCTGTGGCGGCCTGGCTTGCTGTGACAGGGCAGGAACTTGGCCCTTGGCCTCTCCAGTATTCTGTCCTCCTCTTTTTCTTTTATCTCACATGCACTGAGCACTCATGAGATACAGCAGTGACTGAAACAAGGTCGTTTCCGTGAGCAGTTCACAGTTTGGGGGAAAATGATACAAACATTTCAGTTAATTCAGTAGATACGCTGCTGTAGGCAGCCTGGAGGTGGCAGGCAAGGGGAGGAAATGCTTGCTGTGGAAGAGTGACTTCTGGGTTTCTTTGGCTGTGGAACCTTATGTTCTTATTGAAGACTCATCTGGATCAACACATCTAAGTATTTGTGGTTGCTGTGTGGTTGGAAGAGAAGGCAGGCAAAGCCCAGAGTGACCCCTCGTAAAACCTCTTCGCTGCCTGTGAACTCTGGACACCCTCCAGGCTGTGCAGAGTGCAGCTTCAAGACCAAGAATCTCAGTCTCAGCTAAGACTTACAGAGAAGGTCCAGAGGGAGGGGCAGCAGCGAGGGCAGATAAGGTGGGAGGCGCAGAAGAGATGGCTGAAGGCTTGGAATGCCTGCCTGGGAGACTCGAGAAGGGCTCTATGTCACTAGCAGGGCAGCGGTTTCATGAATGGGGAGCTGGGGAGATCTCAGGCCTTGGCTTCTGGAGAGTCTCACATTCTCTGTTCCTGACACAGGACAGAGGTGTTCCGGCAAGAGCTGGGGGCCCGGCCAGATGCCACCAAAGTGCTCATCATCATCACGGATGGGGAGGCCACTGATGTTGGCAATGTTGACATGGCCAAAGACATCATCCGCTACATCATTGGGGTAAGGGTCCCAGCTCTGGATGCCTCTTATGTCCTTTCTCTCTGGGCCGAGGTCTTATGAAAATAATTGAAAACTGGTCTGAGATTTGAGGGACACCAGCTCTTCACTCTTCACTCCTTCACAGATTGGAAAGCATTTTAAGACCACACAAAGTCAGGAGACACTCCACAAATTCGCCTCAAAGCCCACAGAGGAGTTTGTAAAGATTCTGGACACATTTGAGAAGCTCAAAGATCTATTCACTGAGCTGCAAAAGAAGATCTATGTCATTGAGGGTGAGTGGTGGACCCTGGGAGAGGGGTGGGGAGGTGTTCAAAACCTCACAGGGGTCATTAGGGACATGCAAAAGAGTAACAAGCCCTGAGTATCTGACACTCTGCTAAGAGCTCCCCTAAAAGCAAAAAGTAAAACAGAAACCAATCTTAACTAAGAATTTTGGAGAAGGTGACTTAGGAGCAAGCTCAGGTATGATGTTTCTCTCTGTATCCATCTTCCTTTAGAGCACAGTGTCTTGTTTGTGTCACTTCATCCCTGCAGGTTGACTCTGATCCCTTTCTCTTCTTGCCCAGTCTCTCATTTTCACTGAGTTTAGCCGGCAGCTTACTCAGGCTGGGCGAGCCCGCAGAGCCAGTGAGGAGCCACAGGCACCCTCCTGTGGCCTGTAATAGGAGAAGGTCTGTAAGTGGGAGGGCTGGTTATGAGGGGCATTTGCGCAGGCAGCCTCCTCTGCTGCAAGTTCTTCATTCCCACAGGGAGGTCCCCTGCGCCAGGACTTGAGCTTCATTGAAGATGCAATATGATGTATAGTGTGCAACCAGACAGACCTGCTCAAGAAGCCACTCAGCCTTTTCCTTGCTATGTGGTCTCAACCAGGTTCCTTTTCTCTCTGAGGCTGTTCTTCTGTTAAGTGAGGATGATGCCAGTCTCGCAGAGACTGACTGTGTCAGTTCCCTAGGGCTGCTCTAAAATTACCAAAGACTAGGTGGCTTAAAGCAACTGAAATTTATTGTCTCAACTCTCTGGAAGCTAGAAGTCCAAATTCAAGGAGTCAGCGGGGTCATGATCTTTCTGACTATGCTAGGAAAGTCCTTCCTTTCCCCTTTTGCTCCAGGTGTTTGCTGGTGGGCCTTAAATCTTCCACTTGGAGGGGTACCATTCCAGTCACCTGGCCATCCTCCCCTGTGTCTCTTCGTGTTGTCTTCCCTCTGTGCTTGCCTGTTCCTGTGTCCGGATTGCCCTCTTTCTAAGAACACCAGCCATTTAGAATAGGACGTACCGTAATGACATCATCATAATTTGGTCACTTCTGTAAAGACCATATTTCTAGGTCAGTTCGCATCTTTAGGTACTGGGGGTAGGACATCAACATATCTTTGGGGAGGACCCAAGTCAGCCCATAAGAACAGCCTAGTAGGCTGGGCAGGGGGTGGGGAGATGCATGTCTGTAGTCCCAGAACTCGGGAAGCTAGGGCAGGAGGGTCACTGTAAGTTCAAGGCCAGCCCAAACTATATAGCAAGACCCTGTCTCAAAAACAAACAAACAAACAAAAAACAGCTTAGGAAAGTGCCTGGGCCATTGTAGGCACTCTGTAGATGACGGCTCTTCCCATTGCCAGCACTCGTCCTCCTCTTGACCTGCCCCCATCCTCCTGCTCTTGCTTTAGAGGTCACTTCTGATTAGATTCTCCCTGGTGACCCAGTGATAACCCTCAATGATAACCCTGTGATGGTCTGTGCTGCTGTAACCGCCATAGGTTCCCTGTCACAGCCCCCACAGCTAACTTGGATGCTAGTTTATCATTCACTGTCCCCACACTGAGTGGTGAGGTCTATTGTGGCAAGTATGGTGCCTGCTTTTTCACCATTTGTATCCCTGGCGCCAGGTACATTATTATCTAAAATTTATTTGAATGAACAAGTGAACAAATTATCATTACTTTGTTCAAATGAATGAACGAACAAATTTTCCTTATATTTACTATGTTCTTGAATGCTTACCTTATAAGGCTGGTGCTATTATTTCTTTTTCTTTTTTTTTTTTTTTTTTT
>PVJO010015890.1:0-43680 GCA_004026905.1 Hystrix cristata | reverse complement strand
TTTTTTTTTTCTTTTCCTGTATAATCAGTGTTCCATGTTTATTCAACTTCTGTCAGAAGCCTCTGTAGCTGAAATACAGAGGGCTGTGGTTCACTTACCTCAGTTTTCTATTTCTTTGTTACTCAAAGTGAAGTGTGTATACTGGCAGTATCAGCATCAGCATGGTCCCTGTAAGAAATGTAAACTCTCATGCCCCTCCCAGGCCTACTGAATCAGCATCTACAACCTAACAAGATGTCTAGGTCATTCTGATGCACATCAATCAGTCGTATGTTGCCTAGAGGAAACCAAACTCTGTAATCCGACAGTGGGGGAAATGTTTTCATATAAGCACTTTTGTAAAGCTGCCCACTTTGTTGGTATGTGTGTAAGGCTTCCCCTCATCCGAAGCCCTGTGCACACTGATGTTGGGCCAGGTATGCCTGACTTGCTCATTTACAATCGAATGTAAACAGAAGTGAGGCGGGAGGCTGACCTTTGCTTTCTCTAGAAATTTGTTTTGTCACCCATGCTTGCCTGGGACAAGTGTTTGTCTCAAGGTGTGTTGCTGCCCATCCATAATTCCCCACTTTACTCATGCGGGGGTTTTACAGGGTATGGAGCGTCTTCAGTGCTGGAACTAATCTGAACACTGACAAATGCCATCTTCCTCTGGTGTTCTAGGGCACGTAGGGGCACCTCTGCCCTGCAATCATATCAAGCTTGTTGATGTGGAGGAACTAAACTATTGGACCCACAAAGGAGAGGGCGAGGTAAACCTAAAGCTTTAGCTGTTCATGGCTGTGGATGCTACATGTAGTAAGTAAAAACAAAGAAACAAAACCAAGGGAGGTATCTTCCTTTCAGCCTTCATATAAAGTCATTTTAAATAACTGATTAATTTGACTCAGCCAACACCATAATGCTTGGACTGAGTGAGTCTGAATCAAGATTTTGGATTTCCAAACTTTAAAAGAAATCCATGTTTTTTCCTAAGTGTCGCATGGCCTACCGCTGCATCATCTGTTCCAGCAGGAACATGGCCACGTACTCAGAGCCCAGCGGGGTGGCCCGAGCTGGCCCATACTTGCTGGTTCCTCCAGCGAGGGTGGGAATGATGACTGCCTAGGAACCAGGCAGGGGACCCAAGCCTCTCTGGTCGAGTCAGCCAGCCATTAGTATCTGTGATGAGACCCATCAAATTCGTAAACCACCACGTGGCCCAGGCCGGAGGCTTCCTGAGGAAGAAGAGCTGGTGCAGGAAGAAGTTTGGCCAGGGCGGGAAGGGTGCTGCTTGAGAGGAGGCAGGAGACCGTTGAAAAGGCAGCGAGAGCTAGACGGTGTCCCTTATCCTCATATTTCCACCACCACAATTTCCCTGGTGGCTTTCCTGGTGGATAGTGTTTCCTGCTGGATAGTGTCCGTGCGCCTGGTGACAGCCTCCCATCACTGCATTCTTCTCTCTGTGACTGAGAGAATCCATGGTGTTTGTCCCTACAGATATGTGTGAGAGGACCAAATGTGTTCAAAGGCTACTTAAAGGACCAGGAGAGGACAAAAGAGGCCCTGGACAGAGATGGCTGGCTTCACACTGGAGACATTGGGAAGTGGCTGCCGGTATGTACGTTTGGAAGAGTGGAGCTCCAAATATTTTGGTGGTGGGAGCACATGGAATCCGGTTCGTTGAGGCAGGAGTCTTCTCTACATCTTGCCTGATAATTATTCATTCAGGAGCCCCCCTGGGTGTCATCAAGAGTTTCATACTCACCTGGCCCCCAGAGCTTCCTCCTCTCCTCCTCCTGATGAAGGTGAAGAGAAACTGTGTGGGAAAGGCTAGCTGGTGTGTCAGCTTTCTGTTGCCGTGGTCAAATACCCGAAAACTTCAACTAAAAGGAGGAAATGTTTATTTAGGCTCACAGTGCCAGAGGCTTCAGGCCATGGTCAGCTGGCTGACCGTGCCAGGCATCTCTGGAAACACCAAGAAGATACTTTACTAATTAATTTTCCAGCCATTTCTCAATCCAATCGAGTGGACAGTCAAGATTAAATATTATGGCTGGGGTCATGGAAGTCTATCCCTATTCTTAATAGTTTCTAGAAAGATCTCTGATGGTGTGTAGAGTGTGATGGTAAAGTAGAAGGAGATCTCTGCCTCTGGGGGATCTGAGAAGGGCATGCATTCTGGGCCCCAGCCAAGAGTGGCCCTGAGCAGGGGAGAAGGCTGGGACCTGGTAGAAGGATGCCTCAGTCCATTTTGTTGTGCCAGCAGTTTCTCTGACAACCTTGAGCACAGCCCGTCCCTCTCTGGGGCTTCACACCGAGGCACTGTGGAATAACAGAACATGACGTCGTAGCTTCCGGATATGGCCCCCAACTTTTAGCTCAAACTAATTTGTCTCCTTCTCTCACTTTTCAAACAGAGTAGTTACAATTGTTTCTCTCTGCAGTTATTTTTGTGAGAAACAAATAAGATTATACCTGTAAAGCACTTAGCACAGTGCTGGCACGTAAGAGACACTTAGATGAATGCTTTGGTCAGAAAAGAGTCTGACACTGCACCCAAGAGCCTTTGGTTGGTGCAGCCCAACCAGGGAACCTCTTCTGTATCTCTAGGAAGTTTCTACGGCTCAGTTTGGACATTTAGAGGCATTGAGTTTATCAGGCACAAAAATGACGTTGAGCCCCCATTGCCTGGGCCCTGTGAGCTGGTGGACAGGCACCTACTGGACCCAAAGTCAGGATGAGTCACCTTCCGAGGGAGAGGACATGCAGGTCAGGCAGGTACTAGCACACACTGAGTAGAGATACTAGGAGAATAAGGTGAGAAATTCTAACTGGAGGTCCACAGGTGTGGAGAAGACAGAGAGAGGGTCTGGAAGACCCTCAGAGAGTAGATCGTCCCATCAGTAAGGTGGCTTAGCCTTCAGGGTCCCTTATTTGCATCATCCCCTTCCAAGGCTCTCTACTTCATTTTGTGTTATTTTTCTTATAAAAAGGCCCTCAAAATGATAAAAGCTTGAAGCCTCACAAAACTCTGGATCTGCCAGGCACAATAGCAGATGCTTGTCATCTCAGCTATTTAGGAGGCTGAGGCAGGAGGATCTCAAGTTTGAGGCCAGGCTGGGCAACTTAATGAGAACTTCTCTCAAAAAAAGTTTTAAAAAGAGCAAGGAATCGCAAGTTCAAGCCCCATCTGGGCAACTTAGCAAGACCCTGTCTCAAATCAAAAAAGAGGTAGGGATGCATCAAGTTTTTGTTGTATTCTATGTTGATATAAGTTCATCCTACTGTTTCTCTACTAAGAACTCTTTGTAAAATGTGGTTTACTGTTGTAGCACTTTTTACAATGAAACTTGGACAGTTCCAAATCATAAATACCATATGAAGCTTGTCATCTGAAGGGGTTTCTTATTTCTATGTGGAATTTCATATTTTGCAGTGTCCTGTAAATAAAGATTAAATTCCACCCTTAAAAAAAAATGCCCAGAATTCAATCCCTAGGGCTGCAAAAAGAACAGAAAAGAGCTGGAGGTGTAGCTTAATGGTAGAGCACCTAGATTTGTTGCTGATGGCCTGAACCTGAATAGAAGCAGCTATCAGGGAGGGTGTTGTGAGAAACAAGGGAAGTAACTTGTGCAAAGACCCTGGTGTTGGTGCTCAGACACAAGCCTAGGACAGGAGGTCAGTAGCCTGTGAGGTCAGCTTTTAATGTTATTACCGAAAACAATTACTGGATTTTAATTAAAATTCTTTTTTAATTGAAGTTGTTATTACAGCTATTGAAATAAATATCGATTTATTCTTTCTAAATTTCTCATGTAAGGCAAATCATGCATTCCTGGCCTAAGTTCAACTTAAATATGATATAATTTTTTCATATTTTCCTAAAAATTGTGTTCAGTCTTTCCATTTATTAGTCATAAATGAGCTCGATCTTATAATTTTCCTTTTACATGCAACTCTATTATTTCTCTTGTTTGTTTTATTTGTTTCTTTGAGACAGAGTCTCGCTATGTAGTTCAGGCTGCCTTGAACTCACTGTGTAGCCCAGGCTGGCCTCGAACTTGCAGCAGTCCTCCTGCCTCAGCCTTCCAAGTGCTGGGATAACAGGCAAGCGCCGCCACACCTGGTGTCTTTGATGATTTTGGTCTCAGCTTGCTGAGTGAGCAGGTTTTTCCTTTTTCCCTGAAAAAATATTGCTGGGTCTGGTTGCACATGTGTTAATCCCAGCCTCTGAGAGGCTGAGGCAGGGAAATCTCAAGTTTGGCCCAGCCTGGGCAACTTAGTGACTTAGCAAGACCCTAAAATAAAGAGCTCAAAACAAAAAATAAAAAAAGGGCTGAGGATGCAGCTTACAAGGGCCTTAGGTTTAATCTCTAGTAACACACACACACAGACACACACACATACAGAGTTCACCAACTATAGAAATGATCCCTGAAAGGCACACACAGAGTTCAAAATTTGAATAATTAATTCTTGCAGTTTGGTTAGAAATCATCTGTAAAGACATTTGTGCTTTTTAAATTGCTCTTATTTTACAGTGTAAGATAGATCGAAGAAAAGGCATAGTCTTCTATGCCTTCATAGTCTTCTGAATCCAGGAAGACCTGGACTCAGATCCTAGTTTCACTGCTTCCCAGCTCTAAGGATTCAGAGGAGTGACCTCAGCCCTCTGACCTCATTTTCCTGGTCTGTGACATGGTGGCTGCGCCGCTCACAGCTTGAGCACAGGGAAGGTGCCTGATGTCGACCTGGGTTTTGAGCAAAATAGGGCCTACTCATTTTTCCCTCCTGGAGAGATTGCTGTGGCTCTGGGGGCTGGGAGTCTGGTCCCGACGTGGTTTGGATGGAAGAAGGAGGAGGATGGAAGAGAGGTCTGCGAGTGAGAATGGCCGAGCCTAGCCGCAGAGGTCCCAGGGAGCAGGCAGCGAGGGGGCATCTGGGTCTGGGGCTCCGGGTCCGGTGATCCTGGGCATCTTGGGACTTGTGAGCATTGTGTAGGGTCCTGTGGCACAAGCAGCCTGCTGTTAGAGTCACTCTGCGGGAGAGTAGTGTGGGTCTGGGAGACGGAGAGCTTGGGCAGATGATGAAGAACCACACGGTGATTACTACACAGTGAGCTATCAGGGGAGGTGAGATAAGTGCGGCACCCAAGGGTCAAGCCAAAGGCACAGGCCCATCTAGTCACCTCCAAAGTTCAAAGGTGAGGGGAGTCAGGAAGGGGGCGGGGGACTACTGCCAAAGGGATGGGCTGCCTACCGCAGAGGTGTGGGAAGGGCTGGGCTCCTGTGCCTCTCTGGGGCTCCCGCTGGGTCTGTGCTGTGTGCCAAGGATAGAGAGGCTGCTCCGGGGTGGGAGACCCCAATGAGGCTTAAGAGAACGAAGCTGCAGGTGCCGGACCCCTGGAGTGAGGGCCTGGGGAGAGCAGGCCTGGCACTTGCTGCCAGGGGTGCAAGTGGCAGAGGTGGCGGGAAGGTGCAGTGCTAACTGCCAAGAGGGAAGGGGGCACAAGGCCCAGCCGAGCTTGGATGTCATCAGCCGGCAGGGGCCGGGCTTGGGAGTGCCATCTCAGGAAGTTGTTTGTCCAACTCCACAGGAAGGAACTCTTAAAATCATTGATCGGAAAAAGCACATATTTAAACTTGCTCAGGGGGAATATGTTGCACCTGAAAAGATCGAGAACATCTACATCCGGAGTGAGCCTGTGGCACAAATCTATGTC
Source organism: Hystrix cristata (assembly GCA_004026905.1). NCBI lineage: Eukaryota > Metazoa > Chordata > Mammalia > Rodentia > Hystricidae > Hystrix > Hystrix cristata. Next base: position 37,976 of record PVJO010015890.1, on the reverse strand, counting down.
CATGGGGACAGCTTAAAGGTGAGGCCCTCCTCCTCCAGCCTCCCACACACACTGACCTGCTGAAGAATCCAGACTACACATTTATCTGCAGTGAGTTACTGGGATTTGGCTAAATGTTTTAAAACAGGAGAGAAAATTCCTTTGTGAAAGAGAAGTCTTATTTACTTAGGGTTTGGTAAATTGCTGTTAGGGCAAACAAGTTGCGTGAAAGCATAATAATAAACATTCTTGCCACTTTTAATTTATGTTCCACTTACTTCCAAAATGTCAAAGTAAGATGCTAAAGAAAAATTCAGGATTTCTACTGTTTTTATTTTTCAAATGTCCAAATAAACTTTATAGATAAATTGGTATAGTATTGCAAATGATGATATTGATGATAATATTAGCTTCTTAGAATTAGATACATGAGATGTGTGTATGTTTTGCTATCTGTGTCATTTAGGTGGAATTTAGAAAGATCACAGATATATTCTCTATCCAAGATATCAAATATATTCTATGCTACCATTACATTTATATAATTAAATATGAAATTATTTTTGAAGAAAATGCCTTAATTTAAAAAGGATTTCTTCACGAATGAAGATTTATTAATGTGACCAGTTCAAAATGGCCTAGAAATCCTGGGAAATATGTTCGGTTCATAGAATTTGCATCATTTGAGTAGTACCCTAAAGATACGCAGATTTAAGATTGGCATAAGAATCAAAGGCACATATCAATCTAATTTTACTGATTCTCGAGATGTCCTTAGATGTAACCCCCAAAAGTTAGGTCAATATATCAGGAAAGGAAGAGTCAAGAAAGTGTGATACATTGGCGGAAATGTTCTATAACATGAACAAATGTTTCATAAGCATATACTTATTTTTAGAAAAGTCTGGAGTCTGAGAATACAAGGGATTATTTTCGATGCTAGACCACAAGCAACCACGTTAAAAGCTTTTGTCGTGACTGTCTGCCTTCGGTGGTTGTTGCAGGCCTATTTGGTGGGCATTGTAGTGCCGGACCCTGAAGTCTTGCCCTACTGGGCCGAGAAGAGAGGAATCGAAGGGACACATGCGGAGCTCTGTGCAAACAAGGTCAGTATATTGGGGCTGTTTTCTAAGAGGCTGTTAAATGTATTGCGATACCACATAATGAGAGGACAGGAGAGCTGTTAGACCAGTGAAATCTGAACACATAGAGAATTTCTAATATCACTTTATACATGACAGAAATCCTAAACCAGAAATTTGTCTTTTGGTTGTTGTTGAAGAAATTCATAATTCTTTTTAGAAATTTGATAGACTGTTGAGTTTTAGAGCCAGCAGAAAGTTTATCCAGCCCTGTTGTCTTAAAGCTGAAGGAGGGTAATGAGGGGGAGGTGATTGTCCAAGGTCACGTAGAGACTTAACGGCAAATCAGAGGTGACACGGGCTTCCTGGCTCCCGGGTCATGGCTCCTCCGGTTTTGTGTCTAAGGCATACTGAGTTTGCAGAGATAGTAAAGGAATTGAAACAGTAACAGTTCTTCCTGCTCAGAGGGTCAGCCACACTCACCTTCCTGCAACTCCCTGTAACCTGTGCTGGAGGAAGATTGCCGTTCTCTGAAGCAGCCATAGACCCGCCTCTCCCACTGCGCCCCGGGCTCTTCTGCGAGGGGCGGCCCTCCCCACCAGGCTGACCAGTGGTCCCCTTGGCCTGCTCACGGCTGCTCCCTGACCAGGAGGGGCCCTCACTTGCCGGATGAGGTGGCGATTGGCACACTGCCAGGAGTCACCAGCCCCAGTAGGGATGGTACATGGGACCACGTGTCTGTACAGTCATCATGTATTTGCCCTTTGTTCAAAATGTTGTTTCCACTACCTCCATTTTAAAATGTGTTCTTTGATTTTACTTCTGTGGTTCCATTCAGGACCTGAAGAAAGCCATTTTAGAAGACTTGGTGAGGTTAGGAAAAGAAAGCGGACTTCATTCTTTTGAGCAGGTAACCACTATCTTCCCTATACCTGTTACAGTCCTTTGTTATAATGAAAATTAGCTCGTGGTGACACCGACCTACGTTCCTTACCCTTTATGATGTGGCCAGCCAGCAGGCTATGGATCGGTGGACCCCTGAAGGCCTGTTTCAGACCGACTGCGGCAGCTTGCCTTCTGAATTAAAACAGGTCACTAGACAAGTGAGACGGCTTGTTGTCCTTGTAGTCACAGAAGTTCGCAAGGCTGAAATACTCCCCTCACTGTTACTACGAGATCATGCGGATCTGGTCTGTCTCCCAAGATGCCTGCGACACTGAGGACCAGGCTTATTTTTAATTTTATGGTGACCGTCTTCTTGGCTGCCCGAGGCATCCTTGCTTACTAGAAGGACCTTGGAAAGGTTGGGTTCCTCCTTCAGGCCAGTGGTGTCAGCCCACCACGCCCTCTATAAAAGGGAGAAGCAGAATGTACAAGGGAGAGGACAAGCAATCCTCTGAGGTGGTTAGTCTTTGTGAGATCAGGATTCTCAACCGCAACTGAGCGTGTAAACATTCTGGGTCCTACTTACATATATATGTACATCCCCTTTATTCAAAAAGTCAGAGAAAAATTCTCCAAGCAGAAAAAAATAGTAATATACTGATTTAAAAGTTTTTGTATTTAAAGCATTTGTTTTCATAAAGTGAGCACTTCCTAAGAATTGTTTTTCATAAAATTTTATTTTCCCACATATTGTGTGAGGGGTCTAGAAGGTTTGTGAGAATTTTAAAATTGTGTGTTCATACGATGATAACCTAAGAATATTTAAAAATTGATTTCAAATATGATAACCTTGTGATTTTTAAAATTTGTAATTTAATACCATTTCCACAAGTTGAGATTTTAATTTCTTAACTTCAAACTGAGGAAATCTAAACGTAGTTTCAGGATCCAAGCATATTGTTTCTCTTTTGAAATAGATGTTTACAATAATCCATTTTGAGATACACTGCTTAACTGTTACCTGAAAGTATGTTTTAGGGCAATCAATGAAAGCCTAGGTAAATAAATCTTTATTTTAAAAAATTATGAAACCTAAGGCAGACAAGTTACGTTTATCTTTCTGCGTGAAAGGTCAATTTTGGAATAATAATTATTTAAATTTACAAATTTGCTAGAATCGATTTCGTTCCCCTTTCTGAATGGGGAGTCGGGCGACTGGCTCTCAGGGGCGGCGGCCCAGCGGTTTGAAGCGCCGGTTGGAAGGGCCGGCTGTGCAGCCCGGAGCGCGCCGGCGGCCCGGCACATTCCTGAGGCCCGCGCGCCCTCTGCTGGGGAGAGATTGTGTGAGCTGCAGCGGGGCGGTGCAGAGAAGGGTTACAGTTCCTCTTCACGAAAACAACAGCAGCTCTTAAGCTTGACAGGATCTTCGATTAAGTTTTTAATGTTAACCGTTGCTTTTGTTAGAGCTTTAACGAGAGGAGGCGGGTTCTTGCCTTTCCACGTGCCTTAAGCAGAGTTCCGCTCTATTGATCGATCGGCTCTCACCATGGTAACCTCTAATATCGGGAAGTCACGTGGCATCCCAGAGGTCTCAGTTTTGGTTTTTGTTTTTTTTAATTTTTTGTTTTTTATTTTAACCCAAGAACATGTATTGGTACATTCTACATACAATGTTCACATTCATTACATTAATTCTGTACCTATACATGATGTATCTTGGTTCTCCCCCCTCTTCCCCCCTCCCCTCTGCACCCTCCCTCCCTATTTACAGCAGGTTCATTCATCATCTTCCATATTTTCCCATTCCCCTCTCTCCCCTGTTGCCTTTCTGCTTTTCCCCTTCTTTCCTTCTAGTACTCCTCTTCTCTGCCCACCATCCTCCTTTTATAGAATATCTATTACACCTCTTTGTCCTTATTTACAATTATGGTCTCTCATATCAGAGAAACAATTCGATGTGTGCTCATGAGTGTCTGATTTATTTCACTTAAAAGTATGTTCTAGTTTGTCCTTTTTTATGGCAGTGTAGTACTCCATTGTGTAGAAAAACCACATCTTCTTCAGCCATTCGTTGGTTGTTGGTGGAAATCAATATGGAGGTCTTAGTTTTATTGCTGAGGTTGTCGCCTCCTGATTTTCTGTGTCCTCGTCCCCCTCTTTGTCGTGCTCCCCACCAAGCCGGTGTCTGCCCTGCGCTGAGTGTAGGGCGTGCTCTCAGCTGCCAGCCGCCCCCCCAACCGTGTCACTTCATCCCTAAGCCCTTATCGCCTGCCCCGTTCCCTCCTCGAACGAAATGATCAGTCAGGGCTTGCCACTGGACACCCACGCACACGCACAAATAAAATGTCCCGTGTTTAAATCATTCTTTAAAAGCTTTAGAAATACAGACTTTCTGAGCTGGGTTGATTTGCATTAAATTTTGAATTAGAAAAAAAACTTGATGTACGATAATACAGTCTTTAGAAACACACAGTTTTTAGAATTAGAACATTATTAATTTATACAGATCTTTGGAAGATATACTTTAATGAATAATTAGGAAGCATTTATAATAATTACATCAATAATATAGGTAGATGACTGGGAAGCATTTGAGCATATTTAACAGTGATTTAATATTTTTTGACATTTATGTGCTTTATTAATTTGTCTATGCAGTGCAAAATGATCTTTGACACTTGATAGATTTTTCAAATTCTAACTAATAAAGCCCTCAGTACAAATATTTTGTTTTATTTCCTCCCATTAAAATGAATACATACCTAGCCAATTTGCCTTTGAGTCAGAAGTAGTCCTTTCCATAATCGTTTAAATTTTTTTATTTTATCTCTTCTGTCCTAACTTATTTACTGTTTTTATTTAAGTGCAATATTGTGTTAAAGTGTTCACGGACTAATACCTTTGAAAAATTTGTTTCTTCAAAGTATGAAAAGTTCATGATTTTTTGCATTGACATAAATGAGTACTTTGAGGATTTTATATTCCAATGCAGTATTTAAATGTTACCCTACTGTACTTCATAAAACATTTTAAGGCCCTATACAATATTTTTTCAATGACAGGAGTATAATTTCAAGATAATTAACATTTCTTTCCTTCTTTCTTCAGCAAAAGCTTTACTTATTAAAAATTGGAAAGCTACTTTCATGATGTATTGGGCATAAATGGAGAATAAATGGAGATTTCCATACATTTTTTTTAAACAGAATCATGATTCGTTTGGTTTTATGAGAAAATAAATAATTATTACAGGAAAGGAAAATGTGTTGTACTGTTGATTCACTCCTGGAAAAAAAATATAATTGTTAAGGTCAGTATTAGTTAAACAACTGGCTCAACCCATTGTTTTCTTTTACTGACTGAACTTTGGGTCACTCAGGCAGATCATACAGGTGTTTTATGGTAGAGTTTAAATGGGCCCTTGGCCACAGGTCAGATTAGAGCAGGGACCGGTAGCAGTGTTGCTCTGACCTGTTCGCTAAGGGACCAAAGTGGGAGCCATGTCTGAGCTCCTTCCTTACTTGATTGGCCTTTTGTGAGGCTGCTTAACAGTTTTGTAGAGAGCCACGTGGAGCTGCAGATGTCGCACTTGAGCCCTTTAGATTTGCTACAGGTAGCTGGTTTGGAAGATACTCCAAATCTACCTATTACATATTCTTTCTTCCGAAGGTCATATTTTCTGTCGTAGCCTGTTTATTATCTAAATGGTGCTATGTAGCTCTCCTATGAAAGTCATCTTCCCTGTGCTATATTTTTTGTAGCTTCTGGTTGTCTGGTATTTTCATGGATTTTATCCTAAGTTGTTGTGCTACGTGTAGACTCTTGTCCCAGTTACAGTGTTCTCTGTGTGCTGTTAGGAACGCAGACATGCTGATGCCCGGGCTGCAGAGACACTGCAGGAGTGATATCTTGGCCTTAGTATCGTCTTTGTAAAATCGTGTTACTAGTTTCATAAGAAGAAGCTGGATGGACGGCTTGCATTACCAAAAGTTCTTATGTGATGCTGTTTCTATCAGACAAGAATTAGCGCTATCAATTTTTCAGTATTTCACCTTGACTAGGTATGAGTTATTACTGCATTAAATCACCAAAACTAGGATTAAATAGGATTTAGATTGTGTAAATGTAGTGAATTTTGTCACCAAATGATTTCCAAACTCTTAAAAATAGAATTTAGATGACATCTGGTATAAAAGTTGAGCAGTGGTGCTCTGATTGCCTTGGGCTTCTGAGAGAGCCTCCCCTCACCTCTCTTCTCCCTAACCACCTCGCTACTTCGCCTCATCCCCTGCTTCATCACACCTCTGGCCCACCACCATGATCCTCTGCCTGTCCACTCCTCAGCCCACCGCCCTTCCCAGTCTCCCTCCTCCCTCTCCGGCAGTTCTGTAGATTTCTTACTCCTCAGTGCACTAAGGCTTCTCCCTTGGGATCTATTTTCAGTAATTTCCGATGTCCTAAGATGATTTACAGTTGATAACCACAAATTAGAGAAGAAGCATATTCCATAGGGTCCAAACAATAGAAGCCAAATCCTTCATTTGGTCATTTCATGACCAAATCCTTCATTCTTTGAATAGCAAGCACAATGAGTTTTCAACCAAAATACTTCTTGCAAGAACCTTAATTAATTTTGAACTACTTCATGATACCCCCTCTTTAGCCAAGGGCCTCAAATGTCCAGCTATTCAAAGTGGGTATGTGGGTAGAAATCCTTTCAATAAAGTTGAGACAGCTACCCATAATGGTAGCTACAATTTTAACATAAAGTTTGTGCCCCACCCCGCACTTAAATCCCTTAAATGTTGTTCTTCTCCTAGAAATAAGCTATACTAAGGTAAAAGTGAATTTCTTCATTTGGACAAATATCCTAGAGACAAAGATGAATCCAATTTGTTGATGCTGTTTGAAAACTTTCATATTCTTTAATTAGGAAAATGAATTAAAATACCAGAATCTGTTAGAATTTGTCTTAAAAACTTTCTAAAAAGTTGGAAGTATGGCTGTGTTAGGAGTTTTTTGGGTATATTGGATTTCTGATCTGCGAAACCAGTGAGCTTTGGGAATAAGGAACTCTGTCATCTTCAAATACCCACCTGCCTGGACAGTAGCTTGTTAGTATGAGAGACTGTGAGAAGAGTCACTGACACATGGATTGCAGCCATTGGCCTTGGGAACAGTTCTCCTAGGAGGGCAATATCTGACATAGTGAATTCTCACTCCTCTTCTGGCTTCTGGAACACACAGTCTGATTCCTTTCTGCTCTTTGAGTCACTTCTTCCCTGACTCAAGCCCAGGCGGTAGCTCTGCCCTCCAGACTAATGTATCCAAGGCCCAGAGTCCACTTGGGTGGCTCGGAAACATTCCAAACTTTGGTCAAGTAATCTTTCCAAAGAGCCATTCTAGTTCAGTGTCTTAGTGCATAAAAATTGTGTGAAGAGACCTGTCTAAAATTCCTAGCTAGGTGTATTATACTTATATTATTTGGCCAATCATTTCAGCCCATTTGTCTCCCTCCCTCTGTTCATCCTCCTCTCTCTCTCTCTCTCTCTCTTCTCTCTCTCTCTTCTCTCTCTCTCTCTCTTTCTTTCATGGTTGCTTTCTTGCTTTCTCACTTTCTCCCTCTCCCCTCCCCATACTAGGGATTGAATTCAGGGCCTTCACACTGAGCTGCATGCCCAGCCTATTTTTTATTTTTTTGACAGGGTCTTGCTATTTCGCCTAGGACTGGGCTCTATACCTGATGGCTGACATAATACTTGATTTACATAATAGCTGCTCAATAAATATCAGTTGCACAAACAACCAGTGAGTGAATGTATATGTGTGTTTAACATATATTTTGGTTAATTTTTAAACATATTATAGAAATTCATAACCCTGTTCTTTGTTTAATGATGTGAGTGTATTATCACAACAAAGTCACTGAATTTGGTCCAGTTGTCATTGCTTGGAGACAGTATCACTCCAGGATACAGCTCAAGCCTAAATCATAAGATTCTTAATGAGCTGACTGTAAGCCTTCCTGCTGGAGGAAGCTGACTGGGACCCCCCCTAGATTAGTCTCTTGACCCTTTCTTGTCCCCTTTCCACCTTGCAGAGAGACTTTGAATGAGGAGGCCTGAGTTCTGCCTCATGGAAGTAGGTAATGTAAACCCTAAATACTAGCCCTCTCTGATAAATTTGATAAAATTCATGGAAGAACTTTTTTTTAACTTCAACTCATCACGTCCTGCTAGAGTTTTTATTCCTCCTCTGTATGGCAGCAGTCTCTAGGCAGACACCCAAGCCAGGAACTGGGAAGTCTTCAAGGTTGCCTCTCTCTTTACTACGTCTTGTCAGTTTATCTTTGAATCACTTGAACTGTTTGCTTGTCTCTGTCTCTGTCACTGCCCTACCTGCAAGCCCTCTTACCTCCCATGGATTGGCCAGATCCTTTTGATTGGTTCCAACCTTAACTTTCTCAAAAATCATCTTGTTTCTCTTGGAGAAATCTTCTTAAAATGTGGATCCAAAAAAATAAATAAATAAAAATAATAAAAAAATAAAATGTGCATCCAGCCATGTCACTGCTCTGTATTAAAACCTTCACTACCTTACTTTTGTCTCCTGAATAAAATTTTAACTCCTCCTTGAATTGGCTCATCTACCACATCAGCCTCATCCCTCACACACACACTTTACCTCCCACTTTGTGTAACAATAAGAAATAAGAAACAATAGAAACTTGGATTTCCCTTCTCACACTCTCCCATCTCCGCCTCCCCTGGTTTGTTCTCGAGGTTGCCTGTGGCTTGAAGGCAGTTCTCCACCCACCTCTCCCCTTTTGCTGGTTGACAGCCTTATTACTCATTTTCGAACAATCGCCTTATTGAGGATGTCTTTCCGCCCCTGCCATAACTGAGTTAGGTCCTGCACATACTATACTAATAATTGCCTGGTGTCTTCTCTGTCTGCGCTACCAGACGCCAGTGTGCGGGGGTTTGGGGTATTTGTGGCTCTTCTTTGTACCTCAGTGCCTGGCACAGAGTAAGCAACCAATTCATTCCTTTGAACTGGCTAGAGGAATGAGCCAGAAGCGAAGCAGATGGCTTTTAGGCATGTCAAAGGGGCTGAAATGTTATTAATATCATTTTTGACTTAGCATAGTGTTTGAATATTAATCTATCCTTATATGCCTGTTTACTTTTTCCATGTATGCTATTAATGGTGTGTTTTATTCCTATTAAAGATGTGTTCTGCATTTGGTTTTTAGGTTAAAGCCATTTACATCCACTGTGACATGTTCTCAGTTCAAAATGGCTTGCTGACACCAACACTAAAGGCTAAGAGACCTGAGCTGAGAGAGTACTTCAAAAAACAAATAGAAGAGCTTTACTCAACCTCCATGTGAAGTTCAAGGAAAGTTCTTCTCAGTATAATGGACTGCGCAGCAATATTCTAGTTATTTTTGAAAGGAATGAGTCAAAAGGACACTGCTGAAAATGAATAAGCACCTGATTTTATGACTGAGCCTTTTCCTGTCCCAAGAGGTCTTTAACAATATTTTCTCTATCATCACTGAGTATACTTTATTTTTTATTAAAGTGATATTGTAGAAAGCTGCTAAAAAACATCACAAATGGCAATGTAAAAGTCAAGACAGTTTCTTACGAACTGTGTACCACTAAAAGTAATATTTTCTCAATATTCACAGAACTCCTATTAAACAGGAAGAACAACTACTATATTGTACTTAATTATTTATAGAATAATAACCAGATATAGCAAATATCTAGGCAAAGTGGGCTACCTCACTCAATAACTGATTGTTAAAATCATAAATCAGATTCAAAAATTAAAACAAGGTGTACAGGATCATGCTAAAAACAGAACATAATAACTCACTCTACATGACTTCAGAGTCTTTAAAATGACAACACTTACTGATGTGAAAAGTTTTCTCTCTGATTTTTACTTTTATTCATGAAAATGCAAATTCATATATTCTTAAAACAAATGTTGTATTTATATAACCACTTATAAAGATCTTTCAGTACATTCTCTCATTTATTAATCCATTAAAACGTTCAGCATACCTCCAGAAATGTAATGTGAAATAATTGGAGTCTGCGTACATCCCTGGACTTCTTACCACAATGAATTCTAAAAGGCATCTCTTGACTCTGTAATGAATTGACAGTTGCAGAAGACTTAAAGAAAGAAACTCAGAGCTATTTCTCATGGTGGGCAGCAATTAAGATTCCTTGTTGAGGTCTTTCTCTCTTCCATCCTCAAAATGTCCATGCTGGACCTGGGAAACCCAATATGAACAATTTAATTCTCTTTGAAAATGGCTATCAAGGCAGGATGTGGGGAGGGGTAGATACTATTGCTGAAGAAAATAATTTTTCAATAACATAATTTTGAAGAATCTCTTCAAAATGCCCCTAGAAAATTTTATAGATCCATCATAGACAAATACCTGCTGACGGCATAATTTCATTCCTAAACTGTTCAGATGCTCTTAAATTGAACCATAAAACCCTGCTTTCTAGCATTGTGTATTTAAACACAACCTGTACTTGGGTGCCAAGAATTTGAATAAGTAAAGCCCTGATATCATTGTCAACAGTTCAGTTCCAAGCTATAAATGGTGCGCCTAAAGAAGGCATGGTCCTAGGGGTTGGGGATTTAGCTCAGAGGTAGATCAAGTGCACATCCCTGAGTGCAATCCCTAGCACCACTACTCCCCCCGCCAAAGGAAGGCATGGTCCCTAGGAAAGTGTCTTTCTTTTATAGGTACAGAAATCTGCAAGCATATGAACAATTCATGTGCAATTCATGTGTTAAGTCAAATATATGTGCTCACTGTTCCAGTAGAAGAGCTCCTTTCCTCTGGAGGAAGTCCAAACTGAGTCACACAGGCCTACTGGATGAATCAGTGTCAATAATTACACACTTACATTTCAGTCTTGCCAAAAGTGGACACAATTTCATTTGATACATTTGTTCAGTCTTTTACATATTACTTAGGTAGAGTGTCTCTGAAGACCTACAGTTACACTTACAAATTTGACATTTAATAAGTGATCTAGTTTTATGTCCATTAATTCTTAAAGGCACTTCTGACTAGACAAATACTTAAAACAGGCCACATCTGCATAGCTCTGACTTTTTAAATATTTAATAGATATTTGATCAATTAAAAGTAAAAATCATTACCCACATTGGATATTTGTACTTTTAAGGGCAAGTGTCTTCACATTTCAGAGGAGAGAAATTGTTTCCCATTGTACTTCCACTTGACCAAAATTTCACAGTTGGCTTTGATTCCAATAGAATTTTGAACAGTGTAATTTGAATGACTTAAATGATTTAAAACTTTGATTTTACTTATACTGCAGAGTAGTTAGACACGATTAATTATGGACAACTAAAGGTTTCTTTTTGTCACGCAAAAGATCTTATATTTCTACTAGATTTCCTGATTTGTGTGGAAATCATAACATTTGGGCCAATAAATGAGTTAGTGCAAATGTGCTGAGAAAGTAAATGGTGGACCCTAAACTCATTGCATTTACATTTATCTATTCCTCTAACTCCACTTAATTTCAAAATAAAGGAGAAATGAAACAATATATATTAATAAAACAACCTGTCTTGCCTCATATTTCCCAACCTTATATTTTGTTTGGGGGAAAAATTGTGCTTCTCTTTAACCAGTATAGAAAAAGTCTACATACTTAAGAGTCACGCTCACGCTGGGCGTCAGCCTGTTTAAGTCTAGAGGTGTAACAGAGAATCTGTTCCTTAAGCATAAATATATTCTTAAATGTTTGGCCTTTTACTTATTTCTAATTCAAGCATGTTAGTAACTCACATTTTGCAAACCAATCCTCTTGTGTGTAAAACAGAATATACATCAACTTATTTTCCTTCTGCCATACATTTGTTGTCTTTTTTTTTTGCTGGAGATCGAACTCGGGGCCTTACACTCGCTAGGCAAGCACTCTAACCACGGAGCTAAATTCCCAGTCCCTCCTTTTCCAATAAAGGGTGCCTCTACAGTTATGAGATTTCCCATCCAGTTAGGAGAGCAGACCCTGGCTAGTGTAGTACATAAATCTAGCTCTATGTATTAGGAACTCAAACTCAGGAGTCCAGAATTAAGTATACCATATTTCTTCCTCATATAGTCACTCTTTCATTTTAAATTTAGGTAAAACTACAAGTATGAAAAAAACTTTCCATTGGTATTTTTACAATAATGTTTTAGCAACTTGAAATCAGCAGATAATTTGATTGTATTACCCATGAAAGAACAGTGATCTTTTGTTTTTCTGCCATAAAGAAAATGAATTATTCTTTATATTCCAAATGTATAAAGCACAAATGTGATACACTTATTTACAATATGAAATACTATAATATGAATGTAAAGAATGGGAAACTGTATTTTTGCATGAAAACAGAGTACTTGCAAACTTGCTTATTATCTCAGGAAAAAAAGAATGAATGATCATATATAAAATTGGTAAGCTATAAGTTGGCTATATTTTCTTGCAAGTTTTTTTAGGAAAGTATTTAAATCAAAAGAAAAAAGGATCCTAGTAGTCTTAAGTTTTTTCTCAATATGTATGCTATACATTCCTGTCTGTGAATCTACAATCAGCTACAATAAGAATGCAGTGAGCATGCAAGTGAGGACCAAACCCCAGCTCTTTACTGAGAACACATTAATGGTTGGAACACTGAGGCAATAGATAGATTAGATTCTTGGAATACAAACATTTTCATGTGGAAAAGATTTTCATGAGGTGACAGTGGCATTTAAACATTCACTTGACTATTATTTTAATTTTCCTTGTTAAATCATTGCAATGATTGCATGGAGGAGAAATGGGTATTTTTGAAGAATTGCTTATTCTACTTTCAATTTTTGAAAATTGAGGGGATTAAAATATTACTTTTTAAAATGCATAAAAGTATCTTAACTGTAATATTTTCATTTGCTTTGTTATAATAGCATGCATATCAAATATGAAATGCATTTATGAAAACTTTTATAAAAAATAAAGATTTTTCATTTCTCAAAGTTGCTTATTATCGCTATTTTATATGCTTATATAACATAATTCCTCAGCAGGAATACATTTGGTAGTCAACAGTCATGGTGCTCACGCTACCAGAGTATGAAGTTATATTGTCAACCAGCACACTTTGTATCTTCTACATCTTCTCTAAAGTCCCCCAAACTCCAGAATCTTATCATCCACCCAGATATATGTAAGCACATATATACCCTTTGCTCGGGCTATGTCCTAGATTCAAATAATTTTTGGGCGGGTGCTGGGGATCGAACTCAGGGTCTTGTGCTTGCTAGGCAAGCCCTCTACCACTGAGCTAAATCCCCAAACCCTCAAATAATTTTTATACTTTTAAAAGAACAACAACAAAAAGAACAAATAACTTTTCAATTCCGTCATGATAGCTGTTAAAATATTTGTGCGTTTTAGTCATATACAAATTATTGGATACACTTTCCTAAAATGGTTCATTCTGCCATCTGTAAGTTATGCAGATTCTGTCTTCTCCACCCATGGTGTGTTTGCTATATAGTCAATTTCTCTCTGCTCTCAAAGCTACTCCTGTAACTTGCGCCACCTCATCTCTCATCTGGAATATTACAGTGGTTACTTAATCTTCGTGTTCCTACCCAGCTTCTTCACATTTCACCATCCACGTTTCAGCCAGGCAGTGTCTCCAAATTGAAAATCTAGTCACACAACTTTCCTGTTTAATATTCCTTTGATGACTTCCCGTGGCTTCCAGAATAAACCTCAGACTTCTTGGTTCTGCACACAAGGCCAAGGGACTCTTCTGAACCTTCTCCATGGAGCCTTGGCTCTAATCATTGCACTTACTTTTTGCAGTGACCTAAAACACCATGCACGAATGCCTACCCGATGTTCTTTACAAAGTTATGTTTTGATGATTCACTATATATTAAATTGATTGTCATAAATGTTGCTCTGAGCAGATTTTAAATTTAAGACACTTGGAGTGATTTTATTATGAAAATACTGCAGATATATATGTGCTTACATTCACACACATAATTTTGAGGACTTACAGAAACATCTCTAAGGTTTTTGTAATTTCGTTTCTACAGACTGCGTGTTTCAATGATGTGAAGTAACTTTTTTTTTTCTAATCGGAAGATGGCTATTGTTATGTGTGCCATGTGCTTATCACACGCAGCTAAATTGTTCCACCTGGGTGTATGGAGACAAAGGAAGACGTTCCTATTTCTGTTCAATTGGCAGGGCAGATATGAGCCAGAAGGGAGCCTTCGTGAGTCCCCTAGCTTGACCACAAGGGTGCCCAGGTGCCCGCGAGGTAGGCACAAGCTAAGGGCCTCTGCTTGTTCTTGAGGTCTCCTGGAGCCCAAGATCTTGAAAGGTTTGGTTAGATTCTCAATACCATCCCGTGGCAGCAAATTGGTGGCTCCTGGGGATGAAACCGATTCCATTCCTTTTTGACCTTCCTCCACGGAGTGAGGCTGGCCCTATCTTGCACCCTGTGCTGAGAGATCTAAAATGCCATTACCAAGGCCTTATGCAGGGCTGAGAAGCCAAACAGTGAAGGCTTGGGCCTATCTGGCTACCAAGGAAATCAGAAGTAAAGTAACCTTCTGGACAGAAAAAAACCCTTTTCCCAGTAAACTTGTGCCCAGCGCCTAGCTCCTGTGGTGGGGCCGCCTCTAGGGGGCGGGGCCGCCTCTAGGGGGCGGGGCCGCCGCCTGGTTCCTCCGCCTACCCAGAAGCCCCTGCGCGGCCTCGCTCGCATAAAAAGGCGGGAGCGGCCCAGGCGCCAGACTGCCTAGTGGCGCGTCTCCTCTGCTCGTGCTCTCGAGGCCAGGGGTCAGGATGTCGCTGTGGCCGCTGCGAGTCTATACTCGCAAGAAGCGGGCGGGCCAGAGGCTCAACCTAACGCCGCCGCTAGACCTGGGCCCGCCCGCCACCGCGGAGGCCCCGCCAGGTCGGGCCGAGGCTTCCCACTGCGCTTTGCGGGGCGGGGGCAGGGCGCGCCCGGGCGGATGGCGGGTTCTGCGGGCGGCCGGGCGGGCCCGGGGCCCGGAGATCTCGGGGTTGGTGCGCGGCCTCCGGCTGCCGCCCTCAAACTTGCCGCCCTTTCGCAGGCCCGAAGGGAAAAGGCAGAGAGCGCGGTTTGCCAAAGATTGCTGAGAAAGCTGAGTGGGGCAAGCCGGGAGGTAGCAGCTCTGAGCTGCAGAGGTGCGTAGCCTGAAGTCACATCCTGAGAGCCACTGAGCTTCCCCTTCAGAAAACTTACCCTCTTTCTGTACTAGTAGATTCTCTTAATTATGAACCAACAAAGAAAAGTAGTAGACTACTCTCATCTCGCTCTTCTGAGAACATAGACCTACAATTTTATTTCAGATGTAAAAACACGAACTGGGGATTGAACCCAGGGCCTTCACACTGAGGTACATTTCCAACAGGGTCTAACTAAGCCGCTAAATTGCCTAGGCTGGCCGTGAACTTGATATCCTCCTGCCTCAGTCTCCCAGAGTGGCGGAATTACAAGCATGTGCCACCATTCCTGGCAAAATTCTTTGTTTTGCTGTTGTGTCATTTCGTTTTAATGGATTTAGCTCAGGAGTAGAGCGCTTGACTAGCAAGCCCAGGGCCATGAGATCCATCCCCAGCACTGCCCCCCACCCTGAAAAAACAAGGTGGGAGGAGACCTGCCCAGCATTCATAGCACAATTTGGGCATTGGTGCAGATGATCTGATTTTTACTTTTTCCTGAATCTTTTCAATTTCCAAACAGTACGGACAGAGACATGGAGACTTAAGTCCAGATGATACAAACTAACTGTGTTTTTTGTTTGTTAGCACTCAGTTAAGAGATACGGGAGAGAAAATGCTTCAAGAAAACACTTGCGAAGACACCCAGAATGAGATTGCTCTATTGAGTGTATGTATGTTTCTCCTCTGTCCTTGGTTACTTTTAGAGATACAGTAGCTGATGTACCTCTGGGTGAAAGAATAAAATGGCCTTCATTCGATGGAAACTGTGTAGCTTTCTAGTATTTTTGTATACACTGACGTGTCCTTAGGAAGCCCTTGAATTTCTAACAGGTGGATACATAGTTGTACACTTTCACTTTGTTTTTCCTTTAAAGTATTGGAGAAGTGTATGTTCCTAATTTTCTCTGTGACAGATTTTATTCTGGTAGCACTTAAAACACTTTAAAGCCATTTTCACGTTTTTCCATTTGACTTTCCATTAACCACTAGAAACATGATTCATTAGTAAGGGTTCAGTATGTTGCAGAGCTTTTCAGTATATATCCAAATTCATTCATTTGTATATATAACTTCTTGATGTGATGTATTTAATAGGAATTTTGTATGATATTTTACAGCTGTACAGTAGTAATTTGGGGACACTCATTTAAAAATTGTGAGTTGTGACACTAACATTAAAGTTGATAGTCAAATTCTAGAATTTTAACTTAAATATTCTACTATAACATGTTTTTGAAGGATGCCAGTTTCAACATAAAGCACTTTTTTAAAAGGGCTTTTATCCCATATTTTAACAGTACACGGCAGTGTTCCTTGTAGATGGTTCTACTATGAAAAAAATCATTTTAAAAGTTTCTTTTGTTGTATATTTCCTTTTTTCTGTGCTTTTACATTTTACAAATTATTATTATATTATATAGTTCCCTAATATTAGCATTCAAAAATATGATTTTTAGTGTTTTGACTTGTAGATAGATACACTGTAATTTGTGTGACTATTTTTCTGAGGTTAGGAAACAGATTGTTTTCCAAGGTATGCTGCTGTAGATACAATAAACATCCTGCTGCCAATGGGGTGTGTGTGTGTGTGTGTGTGCGTGTATCTCAAATTGTTATCCTAAAATAAATTGCTGTGGATCAAAAGGTGGATCGTATTTAACGTTTTTGATTCATGTCGGCAAATTGGCACCATCTTAGCCAAAACTATTCACCTTGGTAGGTAAAAAGTAGCATGTTGTTTTATTTTCCTTGTCTTTTAGGGGAGGAGAGGGTGCTGGGGATCAAAGTTAGGGCCTTGCGTTTGCTAGGCAAATGCTCTACCACTGAGCTAAATTCCCAGCCTCTTATTTTCCATATCTTTGAATGCTTATGAAATTGATACTTTTTTTCTTAAGTTATTGGCCATTTTTATTTCATTTTTCATTTATTAAATAATTTCCCATTATATATTTCCATATTTGTTTATGCATCTTTTAGTTTTAGTACTTTAGACTTATCTATCAATCTTTTCTTTTAATTTGTCTTTATATTTAGATTTTAAAAAGCCCTTCCTAAATGATCAGGACAATGTTCAGCTTTATCTTTTATTTACTAGTTTATCTCACAGCACTGAGTTAGTACAGTATGTGGTTGATTCCCTGGATATGTTCGTAATATTGTTTTAAATATTTTTAGATTTACTATTAAATAACAGGTTCCATCTGTGGTTAGTTAGCTAAGAGAATCTGTTATAAGCTATGAAACAGATATACAAAGTTGACATTAATTTTTCATTCTCCAAATAATCAATGTGATATGAAACTATTCAATCTCATAATTTTTGTTCTTTCTTATTCCACGTAGGAGTCAGTGACTGATGGCCTCCAGGTTGACAGTAGTTTATCAAATAGTGAACTAGTATCAGGTAAGACTATCAAATATGAACTCCTTCAGCTTTCTCTTCCCTCTAAACATAAGCATCCATGTGTGTCTCTCTGCAACTTTCCATTTCAGTGGAAGAAGTGTCTTTACCCTAGTCTAACATGAGTTCTTCTGGCCATACTCTAGACCTCATCCTCAAAACCTATAAGCACACACTAATAAATGTGAAATTACAATTATGTGAGTGTTATAAAAGAGAGATTGGTTTGAGTATAATTAATTGAATTTAGCTAGAGAGATTAGGGAATGTTTCCATGACAGAATAGCAATTGAATTGAGATCTGAAAGAGAGTAGAAATTATGCAGAGATGAGTGAAGAGCAATCCAGGCAGGGGGAACTGTATGTGCAAAGACTTAACCATGGGAATAATCATTGCATGCTCAGTGAAAGGCCAGTGGGACTGGAGTATAGCGAGTAGGTGGAAATGGGATTACAAGACAAGATTAGACAGCCAGGTAGAGGCTTTGCATAACCTTGTAGTCCACGTCAAAGATACTGATATTTATCCTTAGAGCAGAAGGAAGGTATTAAAGTCTTTCAAATAGGGAGTGATATGACCACGTTAGCTGCAAATTATAAGTACCTTTAAGAGAGCTAGCAGTGTCAAACAGGCAGGTGGTTATAGAGGGACAATGATAGGAATTTTTCAGCCATCTACATACTGGTATAATTGAAGTTATTTTTGAAAAGAGGAAAGAATGCTATTAGCACACCAGAAATACAGTGGACTTAAAAGCAGGTGAGATTGAATTGATAACTGTATCAAAAGCAGAGGTAAGAGTATCACTAGAGATACTCCAAACTCTTGGTCAAAAAACTATAATGAAGGGGCCCTGAAGGAATTGTCAAGGTGATAGATTAAAAACTACTGTGCTTTTGAAATATCTGTTCCCTTTTTCTTTGTCCCCTTCTTGTATTAGAAACGCTGTCAGTTACCAGTGCCTGCTACCAGGATAAAACCTGAGAACTATTCCCATGCAAAGCAGCATGTAGTAATTTTGTAGCCTATTGAAGAAATAATTCAGGGTTTAATATTTACGGTGGAAAATTGAACATTAGCATTTATTCCTCCTTTCAGAAAATATTTTAAAATATCAATAAAGGCATAAAAAAGTTGTAAATCCATAGGTGAGCAAGAGAAGAGAGCCCAGCTGCCAAGAGATAAAGGGGTTTGGATTCTCAAAGGTAGATGAATAGCTTATAATTGACTTAACCTGAGAAGCTGAAAGCTAGGTTCCTAGGGAAGAGACAAACCAAGAAGCAAAATGACTCATACTGTAGGTTCAGGAATTAGAGGTATCACATATTCCTGAAGGAATGGGTGATAGTGTTGAAAGTAAGACTTTTGGAAATCTTTACAAGTGACAGTTAAGTGCTTGTAGAAAGACACTTACCCTTGGGCCTGCCCCAGCACTCCAGGGAATTGAAGTAAAGATAATTGTATTCAGAGATGCCGCACACCACTCAAGGCAGGGGGCCCGTACTTAAAATTAGTACTGGCAAGAGAGGGAAGGGAGTTAATTGAAAGTCTGTATACTTAGTGGTGAAGCCCTGGACCCCTTGTCCCTCTCAGGTAAATATATGCCAAGTAGAGTCTTCTTTTGGCAACTTCTCTGAAACGAAGATCTCTACTGTGGTAGTAATGGCCTGGTCCCTGTCTAAGTATCCTTCAGTAAAACCCAGCTCTTCCTAGGCCCCCATTTATGGTGCCATTTCAGTGCCTAATTTTTAACATTAAAGAATTATCAGGCATTTGAAGTAAACATTTAAAATAGAAGATAGAGGAGCTGGAGATTTAGCTCAGTGGTTAGAGTGCTTGCCTCATAAGCGCAAGGCCCTGAGTTCAATTCCCAGCACCAAAAAAAAAAAAAAAATGATAGTAATGTGAGAACATGGAAACAGTACTATACTGTATTAAGTAACAGAAGCAATATATGATTTCTGTGTAGCCTGATTCTTGGTAACCAGTATGTTCATGAGGAAAATAAAAGATAGAGCCGGGCATGATGGTACATGCCTGTAATCCCAGCACTTGGGAGGCTGAAGGAGGAAGATTGCCGTGAGTTTGAGGCCACCCTTGACTATATAGTGAGTCAAGGCCAACTTGAGCTCCTTAGCGAGACCTTGTCTCAAAAAAACCAAAAATAATTTGAAAATTAAAAAAGAATAAAAGATAGATACAAAATAAAAAGAAATTTGAGGGACATAGACAATGAAAAAGAATATTTTTTAAAAACATAGTTTTGTTAATATACTTAAGGCAATGGAAAAATGTTTCTGTGAAACAAGTGCAGGCTATTATACAAAGAAGCACTCAGTGAACAGAAAGAATTTTTTAAAAATTAAAATGTAAAATCAAAAATAAAACATGCCATAGAATTGGCTGATAAATTTAAGGAAACAATCCAGACAATTGATAGACATCAAAGAGAAGGTAAAAACAGTGGTAGTGGTGGTACAATTATGTGAATATACACAGAAAACATTGAATTTTACTATAGAGGAATGAGTTAAATTCCATGTGACTCATGTCTAAATTGTTATTTTTAAAATAAAAATAATTAGAAGGTGAGTCTAAGAATTCTAACATCTGAAAAATAGTAGTTCCCAACATTATAGAATAAATACAAAGGAAATTATTGAACACATGAAACTAGAGATGTTTTTAGAATTGAAAACAGTCATGAGTGTACATATTGAAAAAGCCTTTCAGATTCTGTGCAGTAAGAATGGAGATGTGGAGAGCCAAGTTCAGATGGTATAAACTACTTCTGCCATCTCTGTACATGAAAAAAGACCCACCCCAAGGTACAACATTATATAATCTGAAAATCCTCAAGAGTAAGGAGAGAAATCCCTCAGTCTTCCAGAGAAGAAAAAAATCAGTTGCAAATAAGCAGTCAAGAGTATGATGACGTTGGGCTGGGCACATGATTCTAATCCCAACACTGGAAGGCTGAGGCCTGGGCTTCTCATGGTGGTTAGCTGGCGGGACCGGCGTGAGGTTTCTCCTAGGTGCTTTGAACTTAGAACCATTGCCAAAAGGTGAAGCACTAGGGATCTTTTTTTGTCAGCTTGCCCACATTTAGGGCAGAAAGTAAAGTGGGAAAAGTGAGGTTTAAAAGCTGTCATACACCAGAAAATCGAATCAGTTTCTTGAACATGCTAACCTAGAATTCTGTACCCAGCCAAACTGTCATTTGGGTGTGAAGACAGCATAAAGAAAATGCTAGCTAAAAAGACAAAAGTAAAAATAAAAAAAGAAGTAAATTTCAGGTTAGATACAGTTATACACCTTTTCTTTGAAAATGAAGAAAATGCCCCCAAGAAAGCAGGGAGCGAATTAATAAAGAAGAAATCATGGTATCCAGAAATCAAAGGTTTTAATACAGGAAATATATAAAAGAATTTGTTAGGATAATGATAAAGGGAAGTCTAAAGAAGACATCTGTGTAGCATATCAAGAGCACAGCCAACCTAAATTTCCACAAGTGGATTAAGATCTCAATAGCAATACTTTAACAAAGAAAAAGCAAATATGGACAGAAAGGAGAAAGAGAATAAGAGTGGAAGAGAAAACAAAGAAGAGAGTCCGGAAGAAGGGAGGGCAGGGAGAAACAGTGGAAAAAGAATCTGATGTTTTTTAACATATTGAGAGGTGATTTATAGTTTTGTAAAAAGTTAAGATGAAATAGTGGTAAGAACTTAGAAAACTAATTTTTAAATTAGGTAATGAATTACCCAAAGGAAAAACAAAAAATTGTGATAATATGTTATGAATATGGCTCTTAGTATCTGAGTCAACTATGAATATATTTGAACAGTCATAATAATAAAAATGTTGAATACATTTACATTAGAAATATAAATGAGGTAAAAGAAAGTAGGTTGAAAGTTGTAGTCTGTAGAAACTAGGGAATTATGATGGAGAGCTATGAGATATTACAGTTTTGTTGTAAATTTTATAGAGCTATTTGGCTTTTTTTAATGTATAGTATAATTTGATAAAATATAATTTTAAGCACATTTACATTTCTAATGTGTAGCACCAGGAACAACTTCCTATTCATACAACATGAACATTTATTTATATTTTTCTTTACCTAACTACACAGATGGTAAGTACAGGGCTTTCCATATTTCTGAGCCTGGCTTGAGTTCTGGGACTTGGTGGAAGGGATAGCTCTACTGTGAATGGTATTCATGAAATTTTGAGAGATGGAAGACAAGACAGATACAACAAGAGGAGTGAGAAAAGTGAAGATAGAATGAGAAGTGAAAAGATAGCAAGGACAGGCACAGGTCACTTTACAACGGTGGTGGCGAACCTATGGCACACATGTTACTGGGTTTTTTTTTTTTTTTTTAAAGACAAAAGATGTTAATGTATGAGTTTTTTCTAAACTAAAACCTCAGTATTCAGGTTTAATTGCAGTATTGGCCCTTTGTGATAAATAAATGGCTTTTGGGTTACAGTTTGGAGGTAGCAAAGGATGCTCATGGGAGTAACTTAGCTCTGACAGCTGAGAAGGTTGTCATTTTTAACAGAGAGGTTGGACTGGAAGAAAAAATTGTGGTGAGGTGAGAGACCAAGGGTTAGTTAGTTTTAGGATTTACTCTAAGGGCTGTGATCCATTTAGAATTAATGTTTAATGTGTTGGACAGTGTGACAGTAGATTTTTGTTTTGTTTTGCACATAGATAACCAATTGTTCTAGCACAATTTGTTTAAAAGATTATTCTTCCTCTACTAAATTACCTTTATATCTTGGACAAAAATCAGTTGCTCATAAACGTGTGAGTCTAATTCTGGTCTACCTGTTCAGTTCCTTTGATCTGTTTGTTTGTGTGGGTTTTTGTTTTTCTTTTTATAATGAAATAACTAGATTCACCTTTTGCTTTCCTCAGCTGGATAGCTTATAATTAGTGAATCATTTATGTATAGAACTTGAATTTTTGAGCCAAGAATCACAATTGAACCAAAAGAAATAGGTCATAAAACTTTGAAAAACAATGAAAGAAGATTATAATGCATTTTATTAACCTCAAAAATAATTATTTTCTTAGATTCAAATTAAAATAGTTTGTAATATGATGCCTTTGCAGTTGTTTGTAGAAGTAATTTTTTACATCTTAGTTTACATATCTATAAATTTCGATTCTTATGATTTCAAGTCTGTTTTCTGTTGAAATACTTTACCCTTTATGTTTGTTTTTTTATTTTATAGGAGCAAGTTTACAACATGGTATTTCCAGTTCTCTTCTGAGCTATTCAATCACAGAGTCTTACACAGAATACAACAGTGGTGAAGAAAATTTAAATAGCTTCTCTTCACCTGAACTATTCAGGGGATCAGATTATTTGGGTGAGAATATAATTTCAACCTTAATTTGTTTCATTATATAAATTGTTCTTTTGTCCACAAATTCTCCAGTGAGTAAATGTTCCTTTTGAGAAAATATACATCTCTTCTTAATGAACACCTCCCTCCCCTGACCACTACTACTGTGTTCCATGTGTAGTCACATAGAACTACAGAGCAAATGCCCACAGATCAGGGAAGGATGAAAAAATGTCATTTACCACTTATGTGCCATACACACCCAACTGTTAATCAATTTTGTATATAGTGAATGTATGCTTCTTTTCTTGCGCTATGAGTTATCTTTTATTTCATGTTCTCTTAGTTTTCTGTGTATAACTTAAATATTAACTGGTCACATGTACAAATTAATAGTTTACCATTTATTATACTTACAGAATATTGGTTGGTGATTACAAATTGAATACTACTTTTCTCTGTAACTCTCTTCAGTGGCATAAAATGGATTCTTCATTTTTTTTCTTTTTTTTAAAAAAACCCATACGTATGAAGTAAATGTGAAATAAGAAAGCATAAATTCTGGAAAGATAGAGATCAAATGGTTTGATATAGCAGAAAGATGAATCATAAATCAACAATGTGAATATTACATAAATAAACCAGTTTACACCATAGTATCCCAGAAAATCTTGCAATTTGGCTGCACCAGATACTTCTAAAACAATATGTCAGAAACATGGCAGATGCAATGATGACTTCTTTCCTACTCAAATGGATCCTCTAGACTTATTCTTTGGGATGTTTTGAAAAGAACTATGAAGTAAAAGATGCTAGGCACTACTGATAGGGATATGGTGACATTTTGAAATATTGGTCCCAATTACTCATTCTCCTATAATAGTTTTACATTCTTTGGTTTTGGGGGTGGCCAGGTAATTTGCTTTGGGCAATGGGATACCAGCGAACAAAAGAAAAGCTTTGAAATGTACTTAAATGGATGGATTATCCTCTTATACTTTTGCCATCATTATGGGAAAAATATATCTTAATTAGCTTCTCCTTCTCTTGAGAGACCCCAGAATGAGAGGTACATAGATCAACTCCAGGCAACCTGCAGACTGCACAGAACTGCTCCAGATTTACTGTAGATTTGTAATTTGAAGCAGAGCTGAGCCAAGCAATGGACATGGAACAGTAACTAAATGATTTGTGCCCCTGAGATTTTAGGGTTGCTTGCAGCAGAGGCCGACTACTGCAGATGTGTACTGAGGACAGAGGAGACGGAATTAAATGAAAATGTAAATCTGAATTGTGGGAACTGCTCCTATTCCCACCCTGACCCAACACCTCATTTCTCTGCACAGTTTCCAGAATACTGACACCAAAACATGAACCTGCTAGACAGAAGAATGGAAGATTCTTTTCTGAGGAACCTGAGTGGTCCAAAATAAAATATGTAAAAATACTGACCCTCAATGAAACTGCCCAGTCAGAACACTTTTACAGTGAAGCCAACTATGCGACAAGGCCTCTGTAGGCCAGAGGGATTACACTTAGCCTTTTAGGTCTCCCTTTTATATATGGCCAGAGATCCAGAGATGACCAGAAAATGATTCTTTAGTGTTAGAACATCCTCTAACATTAAAAATAGAAACTGAAACAAAATGTAACATGAGAATGACAGCAGCAAGACGTTAGCACAGAAAGTCCTAGACTTCTTTCTCCCCATGCATATGCTGATTGAACAGCAAGTCATGGTCTAATTCTCTTCATGAGAAATCCATAAAATAATGGTGGGGCCAAGCATGAAACTAGCCACCTTGAAGCCAGTAGGAAAGTTTGAGATATCATCTTACTGTATAACATCTGCCCCTGGAACAGCATCATGTAATTGGTAGGAAACTTGGAGGTCCCATGTGTTCTCCTTGAGGGTTGTAGGAAAGGAATAGACTGGACCATAGTGTTCTTAGTGTTCTGAATTTTCTGAGAGATGCCCAAGGGACTGAATTCTTTCTTGTTCTGTTTCCGAAGAGAAAACCAACTTAGTCTAGCATGGAAGTATTTGCCATAGCCCCTCTCCTCAACTCAGTGCAAAGTGAGTAGGCAAAAAACCCCAGATCCCACATTACCCTGGGAGAGGAAGAGTTGGACTATGTATCCAATATTCTAGTTTTAGAGTTTCCTATGGGACTAGCTGTTGTCTCACTGACTTAGAGCACTGACGTGGTTCAGTTAACTCTACATGAGTGAAGACTGCTAAGAACAAAGACATTGATAAATCAGCCATCGTAGCATGTGCCTGTAACCCCAGCCCTTTGGAAGGCTGAGGCAGGATTGCAAGTTCAAGTAGTGCTGGGAAATTTAGAAAAACCCTGTCTCGAAATAAAAAAATAAAAGGGCTAGGAATGTAGCTTAGTGGTAGAGTGCCTCTGGGTTTCAGTATATATATATAAAACTTGATTCTTGAACAATCTGTCTGAGCTGTTTGGTGAGGGTCTTCTCTTGTACAGAGCCATCCCTTGAGTCTAGGTTAAGTTCTTACTTTTTTGTAATGTACAGATACCAGCACTGAGATGCAAAAAATATGAAGACAGAGAAACATATTCTAAACAAAAGAACAAGATAGAAGACTTAGAAACCAACCCTAATGAAATGGAAATAGAGGAATTATTTGGCAAGTAATTTAAAGTGATCATCACAAAGTCCCTCAAAGCTGAAGAGAACAATTTATGAACAAAGTGAAAATTTCAGCAAAGAGAAAATTTTAATAAGAACCAAACAGAAATCTTGGAGTTAAATAATATAATAACTGAAATGAAAAATTCGGCAGAATAGGTCAACAGCAGACTTGATTAAGAATAAAATATCAGTGAACTCAAAGACAAGTCATTTAAAATCAAGTAGTCATGGATACAACATAAAAATACATTGAAAAAGAATAAAGATAATTTAAGAGAATCATAGGACACCATCAAGCAGCCCGACATATGCATTATTGGAATCCTGGAAGATAAGAGGGGAGAAGGCACCAGAAATCTTATTCAAAGAAATATGGGTAAAAATATCGCAAATCTGGGAAATGAAATGAATATCCAAATACAATACATGAATCCCAGTGGATCCCGAATGAGAATGATTCGAAGAAGCCACACCGAGGTACACTGTAGCCAAACATAGAGTGAATTTCGAAAGCTGCAAGAGAAGTGACTTGACATGTACAAGGAAATTTCTGTGAAAGTAGCTTTGGATTTCTCCCCAGAAACCTTGCAGGCCAGAAGGGAATGAGACAAAGAATTTAAAAGTGTTGAACGGATAATTTTCAACTAAGAGTACTATACTTTGCTAAATAAACTATCTTTCAAAAATGAAGAGAGAGGTAAGGACTTTCCCAGAAAAAAGCTGAGGGAATTTATCACAAGACCTACCATATAAGAAGTGCTAAAGTGCTTCAAGTTTAAGCTCAATGACAGTAAACATAAACACACAAACATATGAAAGTATAAAACTCATTTGTAAATTTATAGGCAAATGCAGAATACCAGTATTACAAAAGTGGTGTGAAGGTTAAAAGTACTTAAAATGACTATAAAATATAATGACTATACAATATAAAATATATAAATTGTGAAATCAGTCACAAAGTGTAGTGGGGGAGTAAAAGTAATTTTTGTGTACTTGCAATTGTTTTAAAATAGACTATAATAACTATATGAGGTTTTATGTAAGACTAATGGTCACCACTAAGAAAATACATTCAGAATATGCACAAATGGAAGAGAAAAAGTATCAAAGCATATCAGTACTCCCCAAATCAGTGAAATATAAATGAATACAGCAGTAGAGAAAAGAGTGACAAAAGAACTACCAAATAGACTTTAAATTAAAAAATCACAGGAGTCAGGTGTGGTGGCACATCCCTATAATCCCAGCACTTGGGAGACAGAGCCAGGAGGATTGCTGTAACTTCGAGGCCAGCCTGGGCTACATAGTAAGACCCTGTCTCAAAAAACCAACCAACCAACCAACCAACAAAGAAAAACAAAAAAGCACACACAAGACATGCAGAAGGTACCTTATAATGTATAATGATAAAGAGTCAATATAATGATAACTGATATTGGGTCAATTCACTGGAAAGATATAACAATTTTATATTTATATGTGTATGTATATATATACATATATATATATCTCCAACATCAGGGCACCTAAATATAGTAAGTAAAAACTGACAGAACTAGAGAGAGAACTAGACACTAAAAAAATAACATTATGAGGCTTCAACACTGGCTTCCAACAGTGGATAGAACATGCAAACAATCAGAAAGGAAATGGCAGACTTCAGCAACACTAGATCGAATGGGTATAATAGACATGCAGAACATTCCATGTAACAGCAGCGGAATATACATTATTCTCACATATATAGAACACACTAGGGTGGATCACGATCACATTTTGGGTTACAAAACAAGTCTTAAAAAATTTAAGATTTGAAGCATTTCAAGTATCTGTTCTACTACAAATAAATGAAACTGGAAATCAATATCAGAAAGAATCCTGGAAAATTCACAATTATATGGAAGTTACCACACTCTTGAAAATCCAGTGTGTTGAAGAAGAAATCAAAAGGTAAGTCAGACAATATCTGAGGATATAAATAAAACATACTGAATCATGGGATACAGCAGAAGCAGTACTAAGAGAATTTTATAGCAGTAAGTGAGTACATTAAAAAGGAAAGCTGTGGGTGCAGATGAAGACTTCCTAAATACAAGTTCAATAACGAAAAATAATAGCAAGAATCAACAAATATGACTACACCAATTTAAAAAGTGTCTGCGTGAATGGGGAAACAACTAACAGAATGAAGGGGCAGCCTACAGAATGGGAGAAAATCTTTGCCAGCTGCTCTTAGAGGGTTAATATCTAGAATATACAAAGAAATTTTTTTTAAAAACCACAACACCAAAAAATCAAATAGCCTGATGAATTGCAAATGCATTGACTGGACACTTTTCAAGAGAAGTACAAATGGCCAGTAAGTATTTTAAAGAAATGTTCAGCATTTCAACCATTGGGGAAACACAAATCAAAACTACATTGTGATTCTATCTCACCTCTGTCAGAATGGCTATCATCAAGAATACAAAAAACAGTAAATGCTGGCAAGGATGCAAGGAAAAAGGAACCCTTCTACACTGCTGGTGGGACTATAAATCAGTATGCCCCCTAGGGAAATCACCATGGAGTTTCCTCAAAAAACTAAAAATAGAGCTACCATTCGACTCAGTTATATCATTCCTTGTTACTTACCTTAAGGAATCAAAGTCAACATACTATAAGAATACCTGCTGTCCGTCTTTATTGAAGCACAATTTGTAATAGCCAAGATAGGAAACCAGACTGGGTTCCCTTCAGCAGAAGAATGAGCAAAGAAAATGTATATATGATGCAGTGAAGTATTATTCAGCCATAAGAAATAATGAAATTTTGTCATTTGTAGGAAAATGGATGGAGATCATCAAGAACCCAAGTAGCCAAAACAATCTTGAGAGAGGACAAAGCTGGAACACCACACTTTTTGATTTCAAAATTCATTGCAAAGATACAATAATCAAAACACTATGTTACTATCATTCTGTCATCAAAACACTATGTCACAGACATACACCAGTAGAACACAATAAAAACCCGAGAAATAATCCCACACATATACGCATGACAAAGTGCTAAGACTACACAATGAGGAAAAGAGAATCTTTTCCACAAATGCTATTAGTAGATCTAGATATCCATATGCAAAAAATGACATTGGTCCTTTAGGCCATATGCAAGAATCAAGTAAAATGGATTAAAGACTGAAATATAGGACTTGAAAATGTAAAGCTCCTAAAACAATAGAAAAGTGACATTTTTCTTGGCAATGATTTTTTAAATGTGACTCCAAAAGTATAGGTGAGGAAAACACAAAAAAATAGACAAGTACTACTATATAAAACTAAAATGCATCTTTACAGAACAAGAATCAATAGTAAAAATGACAAACTCAGAATTAGAGGTGCTACGTGCAATCTATATACCAGATAAAGCAATTAAAATATATAAGGAACTCCTACAACTCAATAGCAAAGTGAAATAAAAAACAATAACCTGATAAAAATGGGCAAAGGACAGTAATACACATTTCTCCAAAGACAAAGAAATGGCCAACAGCTATGTGAAAAATTGCTGGGCATCATTAATCTTCAGGAACCTGCAAATCAAAACCACAGTGAGAACACCTCACACATGTTAAAATGGCTACTATCAAAAAACAAAAAGATAACAAGGGTCAGCAAACATATGGATAATCTATAAGCCTTGTTTACTGTTGGTGGGAATGTAAAATTGTGGCAGTAGTAATGAAAAAAATTAAGAATAACTATATGATTGAGTAATCCCCTTATTATTTATCTAAAATAAAGTCAGGATCAAAGAACTAGGACGTCATTGTTCATTGCAGCCTTATTCACAATGGCCATGATAAGGAAATGACCTAAAGGTTTTATGAACAGATGATTAAAGAAAGTGGGATATACACATAATGGAATTTTATTCAGCTTGAAAAAAGAAACCCTGCTGTTGTATCAACATGGATGAACCTTGAAGACATTATGCTACGTGGGATAATACAATCACAGAATGACAAATACTGTATAATTCCACTTAAATGAAGTATCTAGAATAGTCCAAATCATAGAAGGACAGAACAGAATAGTTGACAGGAGCTGGTAGAAGGGAAAAGTGAGTTGTGTCTTAGTTACTTTCCCTTTGCTTAGGCACAACACTCAACCCTCACAGCTTAAGAAAGGGGAAGTTTATTTTGGCTCACATTTTCAGTCCATGGATAGCTGGCTTCAAGGCAGGAACAGCACGGCAGGAGAGCCCAGCAGAGGAAAGCTGCTGACATCATGGTAGCCAGGAAGCAGAAAGTGAAGGGAAGGGCAGGGACAGAGATACAGCCTTCCAGGTCATGCCCCCAGTGACCCACCTCCCACCAGACTCCACCTCCTAACAGCAAGTCAGCTGTAGTGCCCATATAATTGTCACCTTCCAAAAGCCCAGGCTCCGAATATATGTGCCTTTTTAGGGCATTCTCGATCTAAACCATCACAAGTTGCTGTTCAACAGGCATCAAGTTTCAATTATGTGAGATGACTAATTGCTAGAGATCTTCTATATAACACTACCTATAATGAATAATACTGTATTGCACAATTAAGTATTTGCTAAAAAGGTAGATCTCTTATGAAGTGCTCTAACTACAGTGAAATCGATTTAAAATTTAAGGAGCCAAGCAGAAACAGAAATGACACACAAGAAGAGGAAAATATTTTTAAAGTCTTCATTGAAATATGTATTACATTAATTAAATAGAAATAGAATGCTGTAGGCCAGGGAATGTTCCAGTAATTAAATGCAATAGCAGAATGGAAAACTGAGTGAATAGATTAGAAGCAAAGTTGAAATTTCCCAGAAAAAAATCAAAATGAAAGAAGAAATTTGAAACAAAAGTATGTTGAAAGGAACAGTGTATGCAATACAGCATTAGATGATAGGAGTTCCAGGAAAAGTTACTTTAAAAAGAGAGAAAAATTAACAAAAAAAAATTCAAGAGCATGGAGCTTTAGAACATGTATTTCTTTAGAACAACCACATTGTGCCTAGTGCACAATACGAAACAAGGTACAATATTATGAAACTTCAGAACACCACAGGAATGGAGCAAACAATGAATTATACAGTTTGGTAGAGATTGGGATTAAATAGATGAAAAATATATAGAAAATTAAACCAATAGAGGAAGAAAAGACTCCAGGAAAAACAAAAGGTGGTCATGGAATATCATAAGTATACTAGCATTTTATAATATTTTATCATATCTACATTGAATAGTGATCTAATTAAATATGTGATATAGCAGTAGTGGGAGTAGTAGAAAAAATGAGGACAAGGGGATATAAGAATGAATAATGGAAAGTCAGTTGTAAGCCAGTATCTAATAATAGCAGTACCAAGTAATAGCAGTATAAGCATGTTACTTAGTGATATGATACTTAATGGGATATGGAGGTATAACACACTGAGCATCTACAGTTACCTGTATGCTGTCTGTCCCCTAGATCAGTATTTGTCATTGTCATCATCTTTTTTGTTTTTCCTCTTTTACAGTACTGGAGATTGAACCTAGGGCCTGCACCCTGAGCTGAGCTGTGTCCCCAGAACTTTTTATTTTTTATTTTGAGACAGTCTTGCTAAGTTGCCCAGGCTGGACTCAAACTTCGGATCTTCCTGACTCAGATTCCCAGAGTGCTAGGACTGCAGTCCTACACCATCATGCCTAGTAGATCCATAATCTTAATGGAGTAAAAATTTAGGAAGGAAGACAAGGATAGAGAACTGGAATAGGTTATAGATTATCTTTTATCTTGATGCCATCAAATCTTGTCTTTTTTTCTGTTGCATCCAAAATTTTCAGTTGCCATAGTTTGGAATGGGCAGGCGCCCTGAGTTAAGGAGGCAGTTGAAACCTGCTGCTTATAGGCTGTTTAAAGTTCTATGTCATTTCCCCCTCTGCTCTTTTAGACTGGGAGTGTCCCAAGTTGACAGAACATGTGCAATGCAAGAATTCCACTCTTCTGGATACCAGTAAAGCGGTAGCAATAGAGAAAGTGCCAGAGTTTTCAAACTTCTCTGCAATTTTGGGTGAGTTTTTATGTTCATTTTTCTCATGGCATGGGAGAAAAATCTCTCAGCTATGTTCAGGAAAACAAAGGTTTTTTTCTTGTGCATATTTCCGAGCTGAATTTATAAATTGGGATTGCCTTTGGCTACAAATAGTATCTAATAGTTGCAGTACACATGGATTACATTTTTATAACTTTTAATTTTGAACTAATTTCAAATTTACGGAAAAATTACAAAAATAGTGCAGAGGTGTCCCTTACACCTTTCACCCAGCTCTCTCTAATGTTATCTTACATGACTTTAGTACAATGATCAGAACGAAGATATTAACATTGGTAGTTAGATGGGTAATAGTAGTGGAAAGTGGACCCAGAGAGCCTCAAGCAAGTCCATGACCACCTGCCTAGTTACCATCACACCCTGGAAGAAGCTGCATTGGCCACAGGCAAGGCAAGACCCAGGAGCCACCTACTTCCCGGCCCTCAGCACTGCTGACACCAACCCTGGCAAACTGCAGTGCTGGCAGCCTCATACCAACAGCGCCTGCCAGTGGGGACAAGAATGTCATCACAAGGAAGGTTCGGGGGACAGTAAAATGGTTCCATATAAAAAACAGATATGGCTTCATCAACAGGAATGATACCAAGGACAATGTATTTGTATGCCAGGCTACCATAAAGAATAACCCCAGGAAGTACCTTCCCAGTGAAGGAGATGGAGAGACTGTGGAGTTTGATGTTGTCGAAGGAGAAGAAAGCACAGAGGCAGCAAATGTTACAGGTCTTAATAGACTTCCAGTTCAAGGCAGTAAACCATAACTGTTGCAGGCTCTATTGGTGGTATAGTGGTCCTCCATACAGTCACTAGCAGAATAACCAGAATAGTAAGAGTGGGCAAAAGAAGGAGGTGTTGGAGAGCACTCCTCAAGGCCAGACCTAAAAACACACATCCTACCACAGGAAAAGATTCCAACCTGTACATGTGGAGACCCTATGGGTGTCAACAGTATTCCAATCTTCCTGTACAGGAAGAAGCAATGGAGGGTGCGGACAACCAAGGGGCAGGAGAACAAGGTAGACCAGTGAGAAAGAATGTGTATCAAGGTTATAGACCATGATTCCACTGGGGCTGTCCTCCCCAAAGACAGCCTAGAGAGGTGGCAATGAAGGGGATAAGAAAATCAAGGAGGTGAGACCTAAAGTCAGCAGCAACCTCAACGTCCAATTTCAGTTACCAATACAGACACTCAGAAAACCCTAAACCACAAAATGGCAAAGAGATAAGAGCAGCTGAACCACAACTGAGAATTTGTCTGGTCCAGAAGCTGAGGATGGTGGGACAGAGTAAACATTGTCTCTGCCATCATCTGGTGTACTCATCCAACAAGAAGAAATGAATATGAAATTCCAGCAATAAGAAATGAACAGAAGATTGGAGTGGCAGACCTTAAGCCTTCTGGTCAGCTGTTGACCAGATAACTAGAATTATATGCATTATCTACATAGCATGGGATTTTTATTTTACCTAAAATATGTCTATTTTTGATAATAACAAATGTGTGGTTTTTTTTAAGTCTTCTTTTTCTCAGTACACCTTTAAAGGTTCTTAAATTGTTTCATATGTGGTCAAGTTGAGATTTTTAAGAACTTCATTTTTTAGATTTTTAATAAAAGTTTACAACTTGATTTTTTCAAAAAAGTCAGCAAACTGCAAGAACCTGTTAATAAAGTTCTTAAATAATTGTAAAAATATCCATTAACATAAACTATTAACAAAATTATAGACCTTATTCAGATTTCACTGGGTTTTCCCATATTATTTCCCACCCTTACTAGGATCCCATATTGCATTTGTTATTTCTATTTAGTTCCTCCAGTCTGTAACAGTTCCTCAATTATTCATCATCTGGCTACTTTTGAAGATTACCGATCACTTATTTTTGGAATGTCCTCAGTTTGGATTTGTCTTGATGTTTTCTCATGATTGGAATGAGGTTACACAATTTTTGGTAAGAATACTGCAGAAATGATGTTGTGTCTTTTCCAATGCATCATATCATATCATTTTCATGATAATCTTTTTCTTCCCCCCAGTACTGGAGATCAAACCTAGGGCCTTCATCCTCTGCCCCACCCCACCCCTTTATTTTCTGTTACAGGGTCTTGGTAAGTTGTCCAGACTAGGCTTGAACTTGGAGTCCTCCTGCCTCATCCTCCCAGTCATTGTTTATTATTATTGGTAATATTAAATTTTATCACTTGGATAAGGTAGTATATGCTGGGTTTCTCCATTGTAAGTTTTCTATTTTCCCTTTGTAATTAATAATTATGTAGAAGAAGATAGTTGAGACTCTCTAAGTTCTGTTTCTCCTCAAACGTCTGTTCACTGATTTTAGCAGCCATAAGTGGAATTACTTGACTATAACTGCCACTACTGTGGTGTTCGTTTATTGCCAGTTTTCTGTTTTATTCTTTCCTGCTTACATTTGTTAATTTTAATTTTACTATAAAGATCCATCTCTTTTCTTCCATTTATTTGAGTACACAGAGCAGCGTGGGGTATGGATATTCATTTTATTATATGGCTTGAAATCCAATACTTTTGTTATTTACTCAGCTCTAGCATATGCACCCTTTCAAAAGTATTATTTCGGACCCCCCCGTGAGAAACATATTTGCTACATAGATTACAGGATTTATATATCATTCATTTTGTCTTTATTATTACAGTGTCTGGTCAAAATCCTATTTTCCAAAGTCACATAGATTAGTTCTTTTTCTCAAGACACCCTTCAGTGTTTGATGAGTGTTACTAGCTTCTTAAATATGTGTTCATTTGTTACTGTTGCATTTGATTTGGGGTGAACCTGTCCTGTTCTGTTTATTCATAAGGTATGTGAAATATCACTGTGATTCTCAGAGTCATAGCCATACAAAAAGATATTGTTAGAAAATTATCACTTGCTACTTAGTGTTTCTGCTACTCTTACTGCATTCTCTTCTTTTTATCCCCTATCTACTTTTTCTAAGTAACTAATCTTTTTAGTTCTAATTTACCCTCTCTATTTCTTTTGGACAAATGAGCAGATAACTGTATTCTCCCATGTAGTGCTTATTTTTTTTTAACCTGAAGGATAGCTTATTATATAACTATTCTTTTTTACTTTGTTTCTCCACTTAGTAGTATGTACTAGAAAATACACCATGTGGCTTTATAGTGCTCTTTCTTACATTAGTACTCCACTGTGTGGATATACTTCTGTTTATGCAACCACTCTCTTATGATTGGACATTTAGGTTCCCCTCTCAATATTTTCCTACCACAAGCAATGCTGTAGTAAATAAACTTATGGTATTTCTTATTCATATCATTAGTGCTATGTTTCCAAGGTAGATTCACAGCCAGGATGGCTGGATCAAAAGGTATGCGGATGTGTAGATATATTGAATATTGCCAAATTTTCCGCCAGAGTTATACCACTTTGCAGTATATACTAAGCAAAGTGCTTGTCTCCCCATATCTTCCTGATAGGAAATATCATATTTAAAAATTTTTTTTGGTTTATTTATTTTTTGAGACAGGGTCTCACCGTGTAGTTCAGGCTGATCTTGAACTCACTATGTAACCTAGGCAGGCCTCAAACTCACAATGGTTTTCCTGCCTCAGCCTCCTGAATGCTAGTATTACAGGTGTGTACGACCATACCTGGTTTATATTTTTTAATTTTTGCTGCCCTAATAGGGGAGAAATGGAGTATTTTTGCTGCTTGAATTTGTGTTTTCCTAATTATATAAATTTAAACATTTTCATATGTTCGAAGGTCATCTTAATTTTCTTTGTGTGTGAATCTTCTCCTTATTCACTTTTCCCATCTTCTGCTATTTTTACATGTAGTTTTTTATTTACCTTTTTTTCCCCAGTGATGTTGGGATCAAATTCAGGGATTTAAGCATACTAGGCAAGTACTCTACCACTGAGCTATATCTCTAGCTCAATTTTAAGAGTTTTTTATGTATTAGGAATACTAAGCTCCTGTCCAAGGTATAGATGGAGATAATTTATGTGTTTGAACAAATTCGTGAATATTTTTCCCAGTTTGTTGTCTTTTTTTGTTTATGATACTTTTAGCCAAGCCAAAAAAAAGTGTTTATATTGGGTTTACTTTGCTCCTGTGCTAGTCCAGTGCTAGTACAACCCCTCACTAATAGTTCCAAGATACTAGGCTCTTTATATCTTTCTGCTATTAGTATGTTGGCTTGTTAGCCTATAGTTGTAAGATGGTTGCTAAACCTCTAGGCTTCACGGCCACATTTCTTGCAAAATTAATGTGAAAGAGCAGTAGTATCCATGCATATCTCCTTTTATCAGAAGAGCAAAAGCTTTCCCAGAAATTCTCCAGCAGACTTTTATTTAGATTCATTGGCCAGAAATGGGTCACATATCTACCAGAGAGGTTGAAAAACCTAGTATTTTGCTTTCCTAACCTCTATAGTGGTACAAGACAAGAGAAAAATTAGATAATGGAGAGGAGGACTAGGAATGGATGTTGTCTTACCCCATCTTTAGAGGAGCTTTATGAGATACTCAATAGCTGCCTGAATGGCTGTATTTCTAACAGTGTCTGAAGGCTTTATAGTCTGTGTTATGTTCAGTTTGGTAACTTTGCTGATATAAACTGCTCAAAGAAGCAGACTGTCACTCTAGCAGGTATTTTGGTTAGGTTCTTTGTCCATTGCAAATGATAAAACACATAATTTGAGCTGGGTGTGGTAGTACACACCTGTAATCCCAGCGCTCTGGGAGGCTGAGGCAGGAAGATCACAAGTTCCAGCCCAGCCTGGGCAATTTAGTGACTTATTGAAACATAGTCTCAAAATAAAAAACTAAAATAGCTGGAGGTGTAGCTCAGTGCAAAAATCCTGGGTTCACTCCTCAGTATGGAGGGAAAAAATCCTAACTCAGGTTGTATTAGGTTAAATATTGCCACATATACTTCAAAAATCTAGCAGTAAATCAAATGTAATACAACTTAATCAAGGGTTTCAAACGGTATCTGTAGGACCCAATTCTTGTCTATTTCACTTCAAGATTCCTTTGTGTTAATAATATTCTTAGCCAAGCTTCTTCATACAGCAGTTCTTTCTGGTCCTAGGCTTATATAGTCACTGCCCCAAATCCAACAAGCAAAGTGCTTCTCTTTCCCAACTATTTGAACAAAAGTTCTGGATCTTATACATTGACTGAAGTTTTTCATATGTCTGTCTCTGAACCAGTCCCATTGGCGAGGGACATGCAGAGATCTTACTAGACTGAGTTACAGCCTATGCCTGGGCCTTCAGGAAAAAATTAGGGGTGTTATCAGCAGAAACAGAGAGTAGATGCTAGATGATAAGTGTCTTCTGTGTTTTGAGAACTTCTTTCTCAAGAAAATGCGTGGAAGTTTCCTTTAATTTCACCTCTGCTTAACTGTTACGATTTTAAAATTCTAATTATCTTAACATAAGCAAAGTGCTACAGCTGCTGAAGGATGTTATGTCTTCCGAAGACATTCCCCTGGTTCTTTGTAATGCGAGCAGTACCTAGTGTATCTGAGGCAGTCAAATGTTGGCTGGGACATAGTCTCTTCACTAATCAACCTACTGGTATGCTTGTCTAAATATTTGGTACTGGACGAAGAACCATGAGACTTGGTTTAAATTCTAGGTATCTGGCTATTAGTTGTATATCTTGGCCAGTTATATAAAATGAGGTTAATAAATTAATGTATTTGATTGACAGGATTATTGTAAAACCATAATACATGTAAAAAAAACTTCAAAATAAGAACTGTCCAAATACAAGCTATCAGGGTCCTGTATCTCATGAATGCTTGCAATACTTTTTGTTTTACTTTGGTGATTTGAAAATAATTTTACCTAAATTAATGGTAGACATAAAAATATAAAGTTATAAAAATAAACTTTATTGTCACTATGTGTGTATATCGGAAAAATATTTATTTTTACCTAGAATAAATTTACCCTTTTGTCTATTTCTAATAAGTTGATTAATTTTTTTTAATTTTAAACCAAGAACATGTATTGGTACATTCTTCATACAATGGTCTCATTCATTACAATTATTTTTTTTTTTAAATTTTATTTTAAACCAAGAACATGTATTGGTACATTCTACATACAATGGTCACATTCATTACATTAATTCTGTACCTATACATGATGTATCTTGGTTCTCCCCCC
>PVJO010015889.1:0-43667 GCA_004026905.1 Hystrix cristata | reverse complement strand
CCATAGCGGTTGTACCAGTCTACATTCCCACCAACAGTGGAGAAGGGTTCCTTTTTCTCCACAGCCCCTCCAGCATTTGTTATTGGCTGATTTGTTGATAATAGCCATT
Organism: Hystrix cristata; assembly: GCA_004026905.1. NCBI lineage: Eukaryota > Metazoa > Chordata > Mammalia > Rodentia > Hystricidae > Hystrix > Hystrix cristata. The sequence goes on along the minus strand of PVJO010015889.1, from coordinate 43,558 downwards.
CTTTGTGGAGTGAGGTGGAATCTCAGGGTTGTTTTGATTTGCATCTCTCGAATGACCAGTGATGTTGAACATTTTTTCATATGTCTGTCTGCTGTTTCTACTTCTTCATCTGAGAGGTGTCTATTCATTTCTGCTGCCCATTTTTGGACTGGGTCTTTAAATTTGGGGGGTCTTTTTTTTGAGTTCTTTATATATTCGAGATTTTAGTCCTTTGTCAGAGGAATAGCTGGCAAAAATTTTTTCCCACTCTGTGTGTTGTCTCTTCACTTTGTTGGTAGTTTCTTTTGCTGTGCAAAAGCTTTTTAACAAGATCAGGTCCCAGTTGTTGATTCTTTGTGATATTTCCTGGGCAACTGGGGAGTTGTTCATAAAGTCTTTGCCTACACCTATGTCTTCAAGAGGTCTACCTATTCTATCTTCCAATAGATTTAGTATTTCTGTTTTAATATTTAGATCTTTGATCCACTTTGATTTTAGCTTAGTGCATGGGGAAAGATACAGGTCTAGTTTTAACCTTCGGCATGTGGAGAGCCAGTTTTTCCAGCACCATTTATTAAAGAGACTGTCTTTCTTCCAGTGAGGTTGTTTGCCCCCTTTGTCAAAGATAAGGTGACTGAGAGTGTTTGGACCTGTTTCTTCATCTTCTAATCTGTTCCATTGTCCTAGGGTCGTTTTTGTGCCAGTACCATGCTGTTTTTATTACAGTAGCTTTGTAGAATAGTTTTAGGTCGGGGATTGTGATACCCCCTGCTTTGCTTTTGTTACCCAGAATTGCTTTTGCTATTCTAGGTTTCTTTTGGTTCCAAATGAATTTTAGGGTTGTCTTCTCTAATTCTGTGGGGTATGCTACTGGGAATTTAATTGGGATTGCATTAAATCTGTATAGCAGTTTTGGGAGTATGGCCATTTTCACTATATTAGTTCTTCCTACCCAGGAGCAGGGGATATCTTTCCATTTTCTGATATCTTCTTCAATCTCCTTTTTCAAAGTACTGTAGTTTTCATTGTATAGATCTTTTACTTCCTTCGTCAGATTGACTCCTCGGTACTTCATTTTTTTGGATGCTATTGTGAAAGGTGTTGTTTCCCTAATTTCTCTCTCGGTGAGTCTGTTTGTGTACAGGAATGCTATTGATGGTGAAGACTTTTTTAGAAACCTATAATATGCATGTTTCTTTCTCTCAAAAGAGAAAAATCCTTTTGGAAATGGGACAAAAGAAGAGAAAAAAACAGAGATGAAAGGGACATGATATAAATTCAAATCCAACAAGATTCTTCTGAGTCTAAACTTATAAATGATATTTGTACTCTATTATACACTCTGCTGGATTTGGCATGCAATAGTGTGGAGTGTTCTCTTATAATCCTGCTATTTCTGTAAAGTAGTGGTCTCATGCCTACTAGTTTCCATTTCAAATTTTAGTAATTTGAGTCCTTTTTCTGCCTTGTCAATCAAGCTAATTTTCTTTCAATTTTGTTGATCCTTTCAAAGAAGTACTTCTGGTTTAACTGATTTTCTCCATCGCTTCTCTATTTCATTTACCTCTATGATAATCTTTATTATTTCTTCCTTTTGCTAGCTTTTTTAGTTTTTCTTTTTCTTTTTTTTTTTTAAAGGGGATTAGCTTTTTTGTCAATGTTTCTTAATGGTTGTTGCTTTGAGATCTTTTTTCTTTTCCTCCTCCTTTTTCTTCTCCTACTTTTGAGACAAGGCCTCACTATGTAGTCCAAACTAACCTTGATGCTCCTGCCTCAGCTTCCTGAGTGCTGGGATTGTAGGTATGCACTACCACACCTGACTAAGATTTTTTAATGTAGACATTCACTGCTATAAATTTCTCTTTGAGCAGTGCTTTTGGTTTCACTGCAACTCTTCAAACTTTTTGTATATTGTTTTTGTTTTCACTGTTCAAAGATTTTTCCTAATTTCCCTTGTAATGTCTTTTTTGACCCACTGGTTATTTAAAAATGTGTTAATTTCTGCATATTTATGAGTATTGCAGTTTTCCCTGTGCTATTGATTTCTGGTTTCATTCCACTGTAGTTGGAAAGACACTCCATATGATTTCAGTCTTTTTAAATACATCACTCCTTGTTTTGTGGCCTAACACATGGTTTATCAAGGAGAAGGTATCATGCACAACTCAGAAGACTGTGTATTCTGCTGTTGTGTTATTTGAGTGTTTTGTACTATTTCATGTGTATGTTTATGATTTTATTTCTTGATGAATTGAAACTTTTATTGATATATGCTGACCTTTTTTTTGTTTTGTGCTACCTTTTTGATATAAAATCTAGTATTTTGCCTGATAATATAGTGATTATTAAAATATGCTATTTTCTTAGGCTATCTTTTTCTATCTTTCTAATCTTTCTTTATCTTTGTATTCATACTCAAGGTGAATCTCTTTAAACACAGCATATATATAAATTGTGTTTTTAATCCATCTTGTCCATCTGTGCCTTTAATTGGAGAATTTAATCCATTTATATTTACGGTAACCAATAAGAGCAAAGACCTTACTCTTGCCATTTAGGTATTTGTTTTCTGCATGTCTTCTATGCTTTCTGTTTCTCAATTTTTCCACTACATCTTTTCAAGGATTTGAATTTAGTAATCACACACCCTTGATCCCAGCATCACACACTTACAGTAGCACACGCTCTAGATCCAGCCACCTTTGAAATTCAAGCCCCATCTATTACTGCATGAGAGATCATGAGGACATCTAGACACAAGCCATAACAAAGTCACTTCTTGAGGTCTCTGCACCTGAGCCTCTCCTTACACAAGGCCTCCCAAATGTCTCCTGGGCTGCTGACTTCTCTTCCCCATGCCATGTGTACAACTCAACACAATACGCCAATATACCCCACCCTACCGTCCCCTGAAAGGCCTGAGTGCAGTTAGTACCCTAGTTTTGGGGAGACAGAGTTGGGTTCAGACAAAGCCCCTCTTTCTTATGACTGCTGGACAAGTCATTGTGCTTCTCAGGGCCTCCCCATTTGCTCCCAGCAGATCGCTCTAGCATCTCCATCGTAGGATGTCATCAGGTGTATATGTACATAAATATCTGTATTACCTGTCAAACCCAAGAATTGATGTCACTTGTTAGTGCACACATTTAGAGATGAGACAATCACAAGAAGGGGAGGGACAAAGAATGTGCAGCTCAACCCACACCTGGATCCCACACAGGGGTTAAATGAAAAATCACTATCCCTCTTCGCCATGTTTCCTACTCTGTACCATGGGAGGTTTGAAATGACAGAGATTCAGGGGTCATTTTTCTCTAGCATGACTTTCCAATGGCTTCACATGGGATTCAGAATCAGCCCGAGTGATTCCTTTTGGCTTGTGGGATGGGTGCCTGACAAGAGCTCCCAGAGACCACAGCCACGATGCAGGGAATTAGAGCGGCTGTTTTGTTGTAAACTTTAATGTAAAAACCCAGACTTTGCAGGGTGTGTTGGCACAAGCCTGTAGTCCTGGGTACTCTGGAAGTTGGGGATGCTGAAGCATGTGGATCTCATTAGCCCAGGGGTTTGAGGCTAGCCCGGGCAACACAGTAAGACTCTCTCAAAAACAGGACGAACAAAAAACTCTGACCTTTTCAGCCATTTGTGGAACACTCATTCTAGGCAGGTAGATTTGTCTCCCCTGGTGGCCATTTTCATTTTAGCTAGAATAAACTCTTCATTCGGATATTCAGTGGGTCTCCACGTGCCTTTCAGATGGACAAACACAAGGAAATACTACAGCCAAGGACCTTTCTTTTTACTCTTTAATTCTTTTCTAAGTGCCTTTCTTAGAAGTAATATGGAATCATGCCTACAAATGAGTGCTGAAGAAACAGACACTAGACCCCTATTCTTATACAATTCTCTAAACACACGTTGTAAAATTTTTTCCTAAGTGATGTTACTGAGATTAAACTACCGTTATTTGTCCTAAAGTTCTATTTTACCCTTGTATCATAAAAATGGAAACAGATGAAAATGGAGAATCAGAAGCTACGCTTTTATCTCACTATGTATTTTTGAATTGATCATCACTGAAAACAGATAACAATAAGGAAAAGAGCTGCCGCAGAACTCTGCCTTCTTTACAAAAGCGACCCTAACTAGCCAGCCTACACGTGTCTTCATTAAAGGCTCCTCAGCCTCTGCATCTGGGGATGGAAGCCCCTCAGGTCCCAGCCCCGCCTCCAGCAGTGACGCATCACGTTGTGCGCCAAGGCCGGAAGTGACGCAAACCGGCGCCGCCAGTGCCCGCCGGAGGTGCTCAGGACCGTGTTTCTGTTACTGTGGAGAAAGCGGGCTTTCTTCGGATGGTTGCAGCAGAGGGATCATGACGGGGAAGAAATCTTCCCGGGAGAAGCGGCGCAAACGTAGCGGTCAGGAGGCAGCGGCTCCGCTCGCGGCCCCGGACCTCGTACCCGCCCTCGCCGGCAGCGGCAGTGGAAGCGCCAGCGGCTGCGGGAGCGCCAGCGGCTGCGGGAGCGCGAGCTGCTGCGGGAACGCCAGCTTCAGCGGCACCGTCGCGGGCGGCGGCTGCTGGGGCGGGAGTGCCGCGGAGCGCGGCGAGCGCCGGAAGCGCAGGAGTACCGACTCCTCCTCCAGCGTCTCGGGCTCGGTGCCGCAGGTGCGTGCGCTGCCCTCCCGCGCTGCTCCCGGAGCTGCTGCTTTTTCAGACAGGGCCCGGCTGCAGCGCTAATTAGCGCGCCATCCCCAGACTCAGCCTTCTGAGCTGGGGTTCGAGCGCCCGAGTCCGGGGGAGCCCCACTCCCGCGCCTTCAGCTTCCGCGTTTTTGAGTTTACTGATAAGCTTACTTCTTTTGTGATATTCAGCTTTCGGTCCCTTCCAGCCGCGGGCTCCCCAGGCTTTCTGAAGAGTGTGTGTGGGCCGGGAGCTAGATTTAGTGCCCTTTTGGGCTCGACGCTTTACTCTCTCGCCTACGTCTTTTAGATTATGATTACCTTCACATCCCGTACGAGAGCATTGAGGCCCAAAGTGAAGGAGCTTTACCTGCAGTCGCAAGACTCTTCATATTTTCTATACCTGAGTGTACGAAAGTTATATTCTTTATATGCTGTTAATACCACCATACCCACCATTGAAAAATATAGTTTATTATTAAACGAGTGAACACGTACTTAATTGAAAATTAATTCACAGAAATACAGGCAAAAATGTGTAAGTCCCTCTTCGTGCCTCTACGTTAGTTCATCAATAGTTTTTATGCAGCCTCTTTTCATTATTCTTTGTTAGGTGTGTTTAGGTTTTTACACATAAGCTTTATGATAATATTCCCTGTATTGAATTGAATCCCACTGCATTGGGATAGTTTTTTTCTATATACGGCACGTTATTTTTAGTAACTGCATAGTATTACCAAATACATTTTAAGTAAGGCTTTACTAATTTATAGTCCGAACAGTATACCAGAATACCCATTTGATATCCATTTTTAAAGATTTGTCAGACTAATGAGTCATTAATAATTGTATTTAGTTCATATTTTCCTGATTAATAACGAGATTGAACACTTTTATATTTCTACTATTTGATTCTTTCTTGTAGAGTTGTATATATCCTTTGCGCATTTTTTCTTTTGTTATTTTCAGTTATTCATTGGGAAGCTACACACATGTTTGCCTGAAGTCTTGGTTTTAAACTTTTGTGTAGACTGTATTGCAAGCGTTATTATAATTTTGTTCAGAGTGTACAGAAGCCTTTGATTTCTTTGTGGTAAAAGCTTATATTTTCCATTGCCTCCTAGACCTTCCCTGTGTTTAGAAAGATTTTTTCTATTCCAAGATTATAAAACTATTTTGTTTTCTTCCAATAGTGTCTAACACTGCATTTTTTAATTGGGTGTTGCAGAAGCCTAGAAAGCCACTTTTGTGATTTTTTTTTTATGTAGCCACACTATTTTTATTAGTTTGAAATTGATTCTAAGAGAATTTATGCTAAAAGTTTTATCTTTTTCAGCACTAATGTTTAGTTTTTGTTCATTTTGCATTATTGGGAACTTCTTGTGTAATACTGAACTGTAGCAGAGACAATAGGCATTCTTTTCTCAATTTTTAAAAATGGAAAGAAACAATGTTTGATCAATAAGTGTATTTGTCATAGGTTTTGAAAGATAGCTTTGGCTAGGATAGGGAAATTTTCTTCAGCTGGTTCACTGGAGGTTATATATGAGTTGTCTTTGTAGTTGTGAGTTAAATTGTATTTGGTTTGTTGACTTAGTTTGTTGTATGCAGTTGGATTTAAGTATTTTGAGTTTTGTGTAAGTATTTCTATATTATATCACCCTATAGCTTTTGTGTTTCAGGTTTAGGAAGCTTTATTTTTTTGTTGTTGTTGCTGTGTTCGAGAACAGTTTATAATCTTTTTCTCAAATATTTGTCAGAACTTGACCATTGAACCATACAGCTATATGAGTATTGTGTTATTTTATGGGATTAGTTTTTTTTTCAACCGATTCTAAAAAATTCCTTAATAATTATAGTTTTTCCATTCCCTTCTAGATTCAATTTTGTATATCACTAAAGTTTCTGCATCTTTAGTACTATAAGGAGATCAATAATGTTAAGTGCTACAAACGTTTACAGATAGAATTAAATTCAACTTGTAGTGAGAAATAAGTATATATATATATATATATATGAAGGAAAAAGTCATTGCTATTAGGCATGTAGGTAACGCCTCAAAATTCTGAGAGTGCTATCATATCTGTTGTGTATTTTTTTGTAAGAGCTTTATTGAAATATGTTTGACATACTGTATATTTCAACTTTTCAGGTGTACAGTTCAGTGGTTTGGGGTGTATTCAAAATTGTGCTACAATCATTACAGTCAATATTTTATCACCCTAAAAAGAAACCATATATGTACCTTTTAATGATCATCCATAATGTTCACCCCACCCTGTTCTGTCTGCAGTAAGCACTGATTTACTTCCTGTCTCTACAGATTCATAGATTTTCTTTTAAAAAATCTAAATTTTTACTAGTACATGTTTGTAGAACATAATGATTGCGTTCATAGTGGGGAGTAGCTCCACATACATAACACATCTTAATTCTTTTTACTTCCTCTTCTCCCCTCCCTTACCCATCCATCTTGGTCCCCTTTACATTTGCAAAAGATCTCTCTTCCTATTTCCTGTTATCTGTCTTTTATTTTGCTCTTTTAATTACAGATTTTCTTGTTCTGGACATTTGATTTGAGTGAAGTCATGCACTATGTGGTACTTGTGTTTGACTGTTTCATTTAGCATGTTTTCAGTCTCTGTCCATGTTGCAGTACGTGGGTTTGTTCCCTTGCGGCACACAGGTTCATTCCTGTCTGTGGCTGTGTACTATTTCATTGTATGGTTGTTTCCACCTTCAGGCTATTATGAGTAATGTTGCCATAAATATTCTTGTGAAGTTTGTAAGTGGACATGTTGCATTTCTTTTGGGTATTTAACCAAGAATGGAACTGCTGGGTCTTACTGGTGACTTTTTCTGGAACTGCCAAACTTCATTCCAGAGCTGCCGCATCATTTTGTTTTCCCATTAGTAGTGTAGGGTATGAGGGTTCCATTTTCTGGGTATTACAGTGTGAGCTATTAGGACAAGAGTTGACTTTATTTTTCAGTCTGATTATCACAATTTTAAAAATTGGCCAGTTTTGTTTATTTTATTCATTTATTTATTTTGGTTTTTTTGAGATGCAGTCTCACTATGTAGTTCAGGCAGGTCTTGAGTGCACTGTGTAGTCTGGTCTGGCCTCAAACTCACAGTGATCCTCCTGCCTCAGCCTCCCAAGTGCTGGGATTACAGGTGTACACCACCACAGCTTGCTATTTTTTTACTTCTTAAATTGGCCTCTTTTAAAGTTGCCTTTTCAGCAGTTCCATTAAAGGACATAAGAGAGAAATTTATCTAACCTGTATGGTCAGGGAAGCGTTTCCTGAGGAATGATTTTTGAATTTTCTGTCTAACAAATGTTAGAATTTGTTACTCTTGTTAGTATAGTATGGTGTAAGCAAAGGTAGGGGGAGCCTGTCATAGGCAGGAGAATGGTATGTATAAAAGCCCTGCTTGTATGAGCTGAGGGAAGCAGAACAGGTTATATCTTAGTAATTCAAAGAATGTGATTGCGTCCAGATCACCAAGAATGAACATGAAGCACCAGTTAATCCCTGTTACCTAGACAACAGTGGGAAGTCACTGAAGGATTTTAAAACAAGTATTACTTACCTGTTTTAGAAATTCTATTCTGCTGATAGTACTCAAAACAGAGACCTCACTTAGATGTAGGGAGTCCACTTCAGTGACTCTTGCGGTACTTTACAAAAGATCTTGATAGTTTGGATCACGATTGTGGCAGATTTGGAGAGACTGAATAGCTTTGGGAGATGGGAAGTAAAATTGTCAGAAATGTTTTACATTATTGAAATTCTTTGGTTATTTTGAATATGATTATATAAAGTTTTAAAATAGCTTATGGTAACATGTTACCATATATTTGTGAATATACATGTTACCGTATATTTGTTACCGTAAATTTGCAAATTTTTGTTGCTATTCCATTTCTTTTTATTAGTCTGGTAAAAGGATAATGCATACATAAAATTGTGGATGAGTGCCTACTTGCAGGAATGTCCTAATTCTTTAAAAGTCAAAAATTGTAGGAAACTAGTCAATGTTAGTATATTTTTACTTGTTCACTAAGATATTACCTCCCTCTCTCCCTTTCCTTCTCCCTCTCCTTCTCTCTCTCTTTTCTCTCTCTCTCTCTGTACTGGGGATTGAACCTAGATCCTCACCCCATACCAGGCAAGTGCTGTAATGCTGCTGAGCTACATCCTCAGTCCTTTGAATTTTTTTTTTTTTTTTTTTTGAGACAGGATCTTGCTAGGTAGCTCAGGCTGGCCTTGAACTCACTTTGTAGCCTGTGCTGAACTTGAAATCCTCCTGTGTCAACCTACTGAGTGCTGGAATTGCAAGTGTGAACCACTATGTCTAGCAGAGCTTTTTAAATTTTGAGTTAAGTATCCCATGCTGGCCTGAAACATGGGATCCTCCTGCCTCAGCCTCCCAAATGACTGGAATTACAAGTACTGTATATGCAACTATGCCTGGCTTTTTCTTTCCTTTATAGCTATTCCTCCTGTTACTTGCACAGTGAAGAGTAAAATTAAAGAATATTGACCTATTAAATATTCTTTTCTATGGTTGTAGATAAATATGTGAACAATAAGGTTTTGGAAATATTTGATGAATAATTAAATAAAATGTATGATGCTATATACATACTCTATATATTTAAATAGTGTTATTTAATAGTTCTTTATTCTTTTAATTTTAGGAAACCAAGTATCTTTTGCCAGCTATGGAAAAAGAATTATTCTTGGCAGAGCATAGTGACCTTGAAGAAGGTGGACTGGACCTGACTGTGTCATTAAAACCAGTTAGTTTCTATATATCAGACAAAAAAGAAATGCTCCAGCAGTGCCTCTGTATTATAGGAGAAAAGAAGTTACAGAAGATGCTTCCCGATGTGTTAAAGGTACTCCACACAGTAGTAGACTGTACACTTACATAGAAATAGAACTTTCATTGTAGCAATCGTTTTAGTTAATGCAGTTTATAATTAGATGTTCTCATCTAAAACAATCTACAAATACAAGAAAAGGAATTTGGAGACCTGGAAATGGCCTTCCATATATTTAAAAATTTCCAAGAAAGTTAAGGCAAGAAATTTATTGATCCAAAGGAAATACTTCTGTTAAATGGTAGTAACTGGTAGTAGCTAAAGGTATTATCACTAGTAACTAAATTGGAAGTATAATGAATCTGGTAGTTTAAGAAATAATATACTTATGTGTAGCATATACAGTGGTGGTTTGTTATAGCTTATATTTCATTATATTCACGGGGTTTTTATACATTTCTTTATGAAATAGGTCTTAGACAAGTTAAGCCTAGATCATATATCTAAAAGCACATTAGAGCCAGGTCTTGAATACCTTTAGAAGAATTACATGACACGAACAATTATTAAAAAACATCTGGGAAACTGTACACTTTAGTTTGCTTTTCAAAATAAACATGACTATGTATTTCTGTCAAAGATCTAAAATGTTCCTATTAACTAGCAGTTTTTCAGATTTCATCACATGAGAAGATTTATATGACTCTACTTGGGGCTTTGATTTGTTTTACTGTAACATTTTGCTAACCAGAACTTTTCTTATGATTGCAGTTTCCCACTTTACATTGGAGCTATAGTACATAAATGCAATTTTTAAAAATGTCATTTCCTTTAGAACTGTTCAGTAGAAGAAATTAAAAAACTATGCCAGGAACAGTTAGAGCTCCTGTCTGAAAAAAAAATCTTGAAGATTCTTGAGGGTAAGAATGCATATTTCTACATTTCTACATTCTGGTTGCTTGGGTAACTTTTTTTTTTTTGTAACTTATTAAACTGTATTCAGCATTAATCCTGAGGTATTCTTTATCATATTGAATTACATTGTTGGGTAGTCTTTGAGGAATATCTTTGTTCGTTGCAGTGGAAATAAAATTTACATTATCAGAATAGAATTTCAAGAATAGACAGATTTGATGTATACTTTTTCTGAATCAGGTATATAAGTTAGAGTATAAGTTTGTACACCAAATAAAATGAAATGAAAAAATGTTTACCAAAAATGCTATGAAGCTGCAGATTCAGCCCAGTGGTTAGAGTACTTGCCTTGCAAGCACAAGGTCCTGAGTTCGATCCCCAGCATCAAAAAACACCAAAGCAAAACAAAACAAAAAAACCAAAAATGCTATGAAAACTACTGAGACTACAAAGATTTTCCTTAAAATAATTTTAAAATTTTTCTGCTATTTATTTACTTATTTATTATTTTTGTGGTACTAGGGATTGAACCCAAGGCCTTCATACTGAGCTACATCCCCAGCCCTTTTGATTCTTTATTTTGAGACAGCCTCCCTAAGTCACTAAAATTGCTCAGGTTGGGTTGGAACTTGTGATCCTCCTGCTTCAATCTCCCAGATTACTGGGATTATGGGTGTACACCACCACGCCCAGCTCTGCTGCATGTTCTGTATAGCCTTTTGTTACGTATTGCTTATTACCTCTTCTCTAGTAAAACCCAGATGATAAACTGGAAGGAGTCTTTGTAATTTGCCGGCATTTATATGTCTACTTTAAGTATGACTACATTTTGTGATATTGATACTTCTAGAATTTTGAATTTTCAGGTTTTTTTCTTTTGAAACTTTGCAGAGATTTTACCATTTATGTGTATCATAGAATAAGAAACAAATAGAGACTTTTGATTTCTCCAGAGACTTGTTTTCAATAGAGATAAATGTTTTTTGTAGTACTAGTGTTTGAACCCTGGGCCTGTATTCTAGGTTCTTCCACTGAGCTACATCCTCGGTCCTTTTAATTTTTTAAACTTTGAGACAGAGTTTTAATGAGTTGCCCAGGCTAACCTCAAAACTTGTGATTTTCCTGCCATGGTCTTCCAAGTAGCTTGAGTTATAGGTGTGTGCCACCACACCTGGCTGAGAAGGACTTTTTGAAATGTAAAATAGTTTACTGGGTTTTGTGATTCTGGAAATAGATGTAGATATGTATGTAGTCTGTAAATATATATACACCTTCTTATGTTTATGTGAAGAAGGAAAAGCAATGGAGAAAAGAGTCACTAAAAATCTAATTTTAAATACTAGCAATTGAAAATGTCATCTTCTAAGAGTTCTAGAGTTAGCAACTATGTGTCACTTTTTATGTAATGATTAAGTTGTAATTTTGACATTTTTTTTGGATGCTGGGTATAGAACCTGGGGCCTTGAGCTTGCTAGGCAAGCACTCTAACCACTGAGCTAAATCCTCAACCCTGTAATTTTGACATTTTATAAACATGTTTTCAATAGTTTATTTTGTTTATAAGGTGACAATGGTATGGATTCTGAGATGGAAGAGGAGGCAGATGATGGCTCCAAAGTGGGATCTGATTTAGTCAGTCAGTAAGTTAAAAACTTTCATTTTCATTTTGAAATTTGTTATTCCTTTAGTGATCTCTTACATCAAGTGTATGATGTTTTTCTATTTTATTCATATAAAATAATTCAACTGTTAATCTCTTTACATGAAAATCGGTTATGTTGGTATATATGAGGTTGAAGTTCAGACAAGAAAAAAGCTTAGTAACTGGTTTAGGAACTTAGTTCAAATTAGAAAGGAATTAGAAAAATAACAAAATAAAAAGAAAAATGATACAATAAAGGGAAAAGTTAAAAATTAAAGAGATTGGCTGGGGATTTAGCTCAAGTGATAGAATGCTCGCCTAGTAAGTGCAAGGCTGAGTTAGATCCCCCTTCCCAAAAAAGCCCCCCAAAACTAAAGAGATAGCCAACACATAAAAAATTAGAAATGATCAATAATTTGTAGGCTTGGTCTTTGTAATGACCAGAATATAGAAAAATTCTTTTTAGGTTTGATTAAGGAAATAAATGATGAACAGTTATAATTGCAATTAATATGGAAGAAGGTGTTGGGAGCTTAGAAGTATAATGAGGGGGCTGGGGATTTAGCTCAGTGGTTAGAATGCCTGCCTTGCAAGCACAAGGCTGTGAGTTCGAACCCCGGCACCCCAAAAAAAAAAAAAAGTATAAAGAGAATCCACATGCAGCATTGTGTACACAGACTTGAAAATAGCCAATAGATTCTAACAAAATATAAATTAATCAGATTGCCCCTCCACACAATTGGAAAAATTGACGAGATTAACATAGAAAAAATTAGAAAGTTGACTAAAGATCTGTTGAAAAGAGCATCAAGAGATTTACATTTGAATTATTACTTAGAGGAGTCAGTACATGTAGTATATTTTTAGCTAGTAAGATGTTCAGCAAATGGCAGCTATTATTATTTATAAGCACATTACACCTGTGTTATTTAAAATAGCTCAGTTCCTAGGAAAAGGTGAAAAGGCCTTCACTTTACTTTATAATTCCTACATGTTTTAATACCAAAAATCTTATTAGTAGTACTAAGGAAAACTGTATGGGGCATTACTGGCCTTCTCACAAATGTAGACCCATAGATGTGAAAATTATAAATATTAGCATATTAGCATGTAGAATTCAACAGCGTGTCAAGTGAATATAATTATTGTGTTGTCTAAGATGGACTTACTCCAGGACTTTACAAGGAGACTTAATTGCAAAATCTGTTAGCATACTTCATATCAATAAGTTAAAGGAGAAAAATATAAAAGATGTTAAAGTTTTTTGGTAATGTTTAGCTATCTTTTTTTTGTTATTGATAAGGTATACTACATGATATTTTGATACACATTGTGAAATGACTAGTGTAATCAAGGAAATTACCTGTTCTACATCTTGAGTAGAATCTATAGATTTTAGATGCTCTTTTATTTTTGGAGATTTGGTCTTGCTGTGTAGTTGAGGGTGACCTTGAACTGGTATATAGCCCAGGGTGTCCTCGAACTTGTGGCAATGCTCCTACTCAGCCTCCCAAATGCTGGGTGGATGCTCTTACCACACAAGGGCTACTACTCAAAGTGTGCAGTTTGCTACTATTAATTGTAGTCCTTGTGCTGTGTATTAGATCTTCATACTTAACTCACCCTATCACCCTACACCATTGCATCTTGTACCCTTTGGTTCACCCCACTATCACCATTTTACTCTGTTTCAATTTTTTTTTTTTAGGTTACACATATAATTGAGATATGTACTACTTTTATTTCTGTTTCTGGCTTATTTCACATAATATAATGCCCTCCAGGTTCATCCAACTTGTCCTTACAGGCTCTTACTTTTATTTTTTTTTTTTGGTGCTGGGGATCGAACTCAGGGCCTTGTGTTTGCAAGGCAAGCACTCTAACCACTGAGCTAAATGCCCAGCCCCCTGGCTCCTACTTTTAAAAGCTGAGTAATTCATGTGTCCATTCATCCACTACTGGACACATACATTGTCTTCCTATTTTGGTTATTGGGGAGAAGGCTGTAATGAGTATGGAAGTGCAGCTATACACATGAAGTGCTGATTTCATTTTCTTTGCGTATATACCCTGAAGTGGGATTGCGGAGTCACATGATAGTTTTATTTTTCATTTTGGGGGAACCTCCATATTGTTTTCCAAAATGGCTGTACTAACTTACATTCCTACCAGCAGTATACAAGGGCTTCTTTTTCTTTACATTCTTGCCAACACTTCTTACTTTTTGATAAAACCATCCTAACGGGTGTGAGGTAGTACCTAATTGTGGTTTTGGTTTGCATTTCCCAGATAACTCGTGATGTTGAGGACCTTTTCATATACCTGTTGGCTGTTTGTACATCTTCGTTGGAAAAATGTCCATTTGGGTCCTTTGCCCGTTTTCTAATTGACTTTTTTTTTTTTTGTTATTGAGTCGTATGAATTCATTATATATTTTAGATACTGTATTGACTCCTTATCTGACACATGGTTTGCAAGTACTTTCTTCCTACTTGTAGGCTGCCTTTTGATTTTGTTGTTTCCTTTGCTCTGCAGAAACTTTTTTAGATTGATAGAGTCTTACTTGTTAATTTTTGAGCAGTTATTTCCAGTTGAATCTATAGGTTAAAAAAGCTATAGTAGAAAGCCACTTAGAAATGATAAATATGATGTGTCCAAAACTTTACTGGTACCAGCATAGTGAATTAAAATATAGAACTAGACAGGAAACCTGTTATGGCTATTAATTTTCAACAGTTTCTGAGAGGTACTAGCAAATACAGTTAGACTAAGATGATAAACTGTAGAAAAGAAGAAATAAAAGTATTTTTTTCCAATTTATGAGATTATAAACCTAGAATACCCAAGAGACTGTAGTCAAAAAAAGAGACTAGAATTTGATAAGATGTGTATTTGGAAACCTTTTCTGTCTTCTAGCAGAAAAAGGAAGGAAACAGGAAAACATTTTTTTTACTTAGTAGCAGTAGTATTTTTGAGATGTCTCACTGTATTGACCATACTGGTCTTGAACTGTTGGGCTCAAGGGATGCTTCTGTCTCAGCCTCCCAAGTAGCTGGGGCTGTGTGTGTACCACCATACTTGGCACATAGCCCTTTTATAATAGGTCTAAAAACTATGGCTGGGAGTAATGGTGCGTGCCTTTAGTCCCAGGTACTTGGGAGGCTCAGGGAGGAGGCTCATAAGTTCAAAGCCAGCTGGAAAACTTAGTGAGACCCTGTTTCAAAATACAATAAAAATAAATAAAAAGGGCTGGGGGTGTAGCTTGGAGATACATTCCCTGCCTAGCATGCACAAAGCACTGTGTTCAGTGTCCTGGTACCACAACAACAACAAAAGTCCTATGATATACTTTCAAATGCATTTAACAGAAAATATAAAAAACATGAAACTTTACTAAGAGACAAAAAATAGTAACTGGAGAAAATAGAGTACAGCATTTTTATAATCTATAGTGGAGGCAGGAGGGGTAAAAATAAGACTAAAAACCCAGAAACCATAAAAATATATATTTCTATTAAAAATGTTTGAATGTTAAAATGTCATAAAGTTAGTAACCAGACAGAAGATCCCTGACTTAACAATGCTGTCACTTTACTGTAGTGCAGGAGAGTTCTGGTTTTCACTTTCAGTACAGTAGTCAATAAATTACATGAATTGTTTAGCACTTTCTTATAAAATGGGGAGGGAGAAATGGGGCAAGGTTTATCAATGGTCACTACAGTTAAATAGGAGTAGGTAACAGGTACTTTCTATTTCAAAAAGCTAGAAGAAAGGATTCTGAGTATTTTTACTTCAAATAAATAATAGGTGTTTGAGGCGATAGATGAGTTTAACCTGACTTAAATATTATGTAATGTATATGTGTATGGAAACATCATATAGTACCCTATTGTATGTATAATTTTGATGTTGTTATGTATCAGTTAAAATAAAATTACTAGGAAAAACAGGGTTTCTCGTAGATAATTTTGCTCAGGTGTTGGCTAACAAAAGTGGCTTGGGCATGTTTAAGGTAGGCTAAGCTCTGATGTTTGGTAGATGAGGTATATTAAATGCACTTTTGACTTAAAATATTTTCAATTTATAATGGGCTTATTGGGAAGTAATCCCATAAGTTGAGGAGCATATGTACTTGGCAAGCAAGAGATAACAATCCTAATATTAAGTAAAGCTGGACTCAGGGATGGAAGCAGAGATGGGGTGATGTGCTTTGAAAGTGGAAGAAGGAACTGTAAACTCAGGCATCTAGTTGGCCCTTAAGGAGCTGGAAAAAATAAGGAAATGGATCTTCTCTCAGACCCTCTGAAAGGAATACAGTACTATTTCTGCCTTGATTCTGGTTCTCTCAGACCCAGTTTAGGTTTATGAACTCCAGAACTATTTGAGAATAAATTTATGCTGTTTCAAGCCACTGAATTTTGAGTTGTTACAGGGACAACTGACAACTAATGCAGTGTACTTGATTAAAATTTAGGCAGTAAGCCAAAGCTACAGATTGGTTGCCTAAAGCCATACAGGGATTTTGTTTGATCTAAACAACATTTTAAATTTTTTGGAATGATTTCCAGCCTTTAAAAACCCAAGGGCAATACACCAAAATCTGGATTTCCGAGTTGCTTGAAAAAATCAGCTAAAGCATCTTTTCCTGGGAGAGCAAAAAATTACGTGGCTCTAGTGCTGCTATACTTTGTGTGACGTATTTCAGTGTGGTACAAAATAGTTCACTTTCCTGAATATTTAATGTATAAAATGTTTGTAAAATCAGACTGATTGAAAGGAAAATACATGAAGGCCAGAAGTTGGCTTTGGGAATAGTTGTATCAGTTTGTTAGCTTTTTAATTGCCTGAGGCATACACTTTACTTTTTTTTTTTTTTTTTTTTTTTTGGTGCTGGGGATCGAACTCAGGACCTCGTGCTTGTGAGGCAAGCACTTGAACCACTGAGCTAAATCCCCAACCCCGACACTTTACTTTTTAATCCCAATTTTAATGAACAAAAATTGTTTCAAAGTCTAGATTAAGCAATCTGTGTTATTAAAACCACATGAAAAATTTGATGTTTTCTTTTGATGGGCAACCTGTGCTCCTTTTTTATAGTTTAAGTCAGAAAGGAATTAACATAATAGAATTATCAAAGATGCTGTGATCTTGTATCTTTGAATATGGGGCATATATATGTGTGTATGATATTTAATATGCCCTGTGTGCATTACTTGTCTTATAACCTGTTAAAGATTTTAAGATATAGAAGTACACACAAATGTTTATACACAAGTTATAAAATTTCTAAAATTACCTTTACAGTTTTATATTATCTCCTCACATTGCTAGTTTTATACATTCAAATTATC
The DNA here is from genome assembly GCA_004026905.1 of Hystrix cristata. Classification (NCBI taxonomy): domain Eukaryota; kingdom Metazoa; phylum Chordata; class Mammalia; order Rodentia; family Hystricidae; genus Hystrix; species Hystrix cristata. Next base: position 26,157 of record PVJO010015889.1, on the reverse strand, counting down.
TTTCTCTTCTAAAGTCAGCTTTCAAATGCATGTTTGTTCTCCAGACTTCTCTGATCTCTACTATGGTTTTTGTGTGTGTGTGTGTTTTGAGACACAGTCTCATTATGTAGCTCAGGCTAGCCTTAAACTCACCATGTAGACCAGGCCAATTTCAAATTTGTGGCAATCCTCCTGCTTCAGCCTCCGAGTGCTGGGATTATAGGCATGTGCCACAACGCCTGGCTTATTGTTTGGAAGATTATTTGCTTACTCTTTAAAATAGTTCTCTTTTACTACCCCAAGTAACAAAAAAGCGGTAGTTATAAATTTTTCTTTTTTTCTTTTTGGTGATGGAGATCGAACTCAGGGCCTTGCACCTCCTGGGTAAGCACTCTAACCACTGACCTAAATCTCCAGCCCCCAAAATATGGTTGTTTAAATGTTTAAAATTTTAAAATGTTTAAATTTTTAAAAATTTTATTACAGTAGGGGTGGGGGATTTAGCTCAGTTGGTAGAAGGCTCTGAGTTCAATTCCCCAACACTCTCCCCCAAATTTTATTACAGTAAAAGACACCTTGCCTTTAATTTGCCTCAAAATACCCTCGCTTTGAACCACTTATCTCATTGTTCTTGCCACTTTCTGAAGCATTTCTGGAAGACCTCTTCAGGAATGTCTAGTTTGCTGTTGTGGCTGGCTTGATGTCCTGAATCTCTTCAAAATGTTTACCCTTCATGTTCATTTTGATTTGAAGGAAGAGCCAGAAGGCACGTGGTGCCAGATCTGGTGCATGAGGTAGATGAAGACACACCATTATTTTAACGAGCTTGCCTTTCTTTTGGATGTCATTCGACAGCGGCATTCACTGTAGTTTTGATCATATCTCATAAACACACTCATCAGAAAGGACTTCCAAAACTGCTTCAGAAAATGGTAAGAACCATGCATGGAGTGAGTGTGTTCAAAGCATGGGGGGGGCGGTATTTGAGGGAGATTGGCAATGTGTCCTTTACTGTAATAAATTTTTTTAAAAAGTGTAGTTTTCCATCACCCATTATATATCTTCTGTATATAACAATTGTGCTAATTTATCTTATATTGTGGATAGTCCAGAAACTTTAGTATCTGTAATTTTGCATTGTTTAAAACTCTTAGGAATTGTGACAAGACTTAAAAGCTACAGATGAAGATAAATTGCTTAGCAAAAGCAGCACTTTTAAGAAAATAAGATAATGTGGAAGTCTGGAATTAGAGTGCTGTCTCTATTTACACATGGGTTGGCAAAGAAGCTTCATTGTAGCTAAAATGGCTCTTAAGTGAGAATAGGTATTTGGGCTAAAATGTTAGATGATTATGTTCTAAAGAATGCTTATAATGAAGTTTAAGTCTTTTAAGTAGAGTAATGAAATAATCAGGATCGAGGTTTTATATTAAAGAAAAAAGTACATACACTTTAGGGAAATCTTAGATATGTTTTAGAATTGTTCTCTCTGCATATCTTTTTATGAATTTTAAATGAATGCGCTTTTATTGAGTGATATTGAGAGAAATGTCAGTGGAAATGAGGTGTTTCCCTGTAGATAATAAGTAGTGTTGAGATGGTATCACAATTTTAGAAGATAAAGATATTTTAAAAATGCAGATTCTGAAGTTATAGACAAAATAGGTTATATATGAATGTTCTGAAACTGTTATTCTTAACTGTTGCTACTTTTTTGTCAGAGAAAGGGCATGTTCTTTTTTTGTTTTGAAGGGAGTGTGCTGAGGATCAAACTCAGGAGTGCTCTACCACTGAGCTGACTCCCCAACCCTGGGCATGTTCTACATTAGTCATCAAATTCTAATTTTAAATAATTAATTTTTAAGAAGGTAAGATATGCCTAAATAGGTCTTAGATTTAGAAAAATGTATACCAAATCGAGTCACTTTATTTTTACTAGAATATTTACATGCCTAGTAGAATTTGTAGGGAATTATTTTGTAAAGTGAACAGTTCTTTGTAAATTATTTTTAAATCTCCTTTTAAGTTGTCTTATAAATCTAAAATGTGAGTGCTGTAAAACATCATATGGTTAAAAAGAGCAAGTGAGTTTCATCTAGTTACTACTTACAAGGCACTGGTTACTAGTTATGCTAAATTAGTGTAGTATAATAGTTATGTTTCTTAAATAATTTATAGGTTAGTCCACCCTTCAAAACAGGTTGTTTCTAGTGAGGGCAGTACTTTGGAGAAGATAGAACAAAAGAATACAATGCATAGATGTAGGGGGTTTGATGATTGCTTTCCATTAAGATGTTTATTCTTGAGAATTATTGGATTCTTCCTCTGACATGATCTGTTTTCTTACCTAGAGCAACAACTAGAGTTGTGTGTATAACTACTTATTAGTTGCTGAATCCTACCTAGCAGTGATATGTAATCTTAGCAGTTGAGGCAGGAGAATTGCTGTGAGTTTTAGGGCAGCCTGGTTACATAGTGAGATCAGGGCCTGCCTGAACTCTGTAGTGAGACCCTGTCTCAAAAAAAGAAGCGGGGGAAACCTTTGGTACTGCACTTCCCCTTCTCTCTCCATACACCTTCCATCTTTTTTTTTGTTTTTTTCCTCCAAAGCAGTACTTTTAAGCATCCTATGTGCCAAAGATCCTTTTTGGGAAGCTTAGCGAAGCCTATATAGATCAGTGATGGTGAACCTTTTAGAGCTTTCATTGATAACAAACAGCCCGCTGTGGCACATATGCCATAGGTTCGCCCCCACTGCTATAGGTACTTAAGAATAATGTTTTTTAAATTTTAATTTATAGATTAATCACAAGGGAAATCAGTTTTTGAAATGGTTAATAAAATACTTCACAGCATAGAAGTATGTATAATTAATATATCAAGGCATGGCAGTTCTACTAACTTCCATAATTTTAAAGTAGAGATAAGTATAAACAATATTTTGGGTGTCTGTGGCAGTTGTATTACAGAAAGAAAGGTATCTGTGGTTTCTATTGGTGTTAGAATCACAGATACTGGCAATACCTATAGAAAATGATTAATTTCATTTAGATTTTAGGGAAAATGCAGATATAATTTTTCTCCATCTGTGGCAAAGTAAGTAAAGTCCCTCAAAACTACCTATATTCAATCCCTGGAATCTGTAAATATTAGTATATCAGCAAGAAGGGGTTTAACATCTGTGACTTAAGTGTTATGTTTAGATGGAGAGATTTTTCCAGGATTATCCCACTAGGCCTAAGTGGGTCATATGTTTTCTTTGTAGGGGGATATGAGCAGAAGGATTTTTGACATAGACAATTACATGATAAAGCATAGGAAAGCAGAATCAGAAGAGATGTTATATTGTTGACTTTGGAGTTGGAGGAAGAGACTGTGAGCCTGGAAATAAAAGGAGTGTAGCTCTAAATGTTGAAAAAGGCAAAGGAACAGTTTTTCCTAAAGTATTGTGGTAGAGTGTGGCCCTGCTAATACATTGATTTTGGCTCAGTGATACTGATTTTGAACTTCTGGCCTCTAGAATTGAGAGAGAATAAATTTTTGTTGTTGTGGTTATAGGAAACTGTAGGAAACAAATACCTAATGCAGGTTCATAGTCCATCTGAATTCAGCCCACAGACCTGATGTGTGTGTTTTGGGAGGGGGGTAGTAGTGATAAGATAGTCCATAGGCTCGTTAAACTTCTTTGCTTCAAAAGCAACCACTGTGAACATTTTCTTGTGTATCTTTCCATTCAGAAATATACCTACACCAAGATGAATATTTGTCTTCATGTATCTCTTATCTCTTATTTAATATCTTACCACATTTCCCAGAAAATAATACCTAACTGGAAAAAAATCTCTAGTGTGGTTTTTTTACAGGATGCCTCTAGTATAAGCCCTACCTTGAAAATAAGCCCCAGTTAAAACTGTCAGCCAGACACATTTAATACATCCATTGAAACACATGGCAGATGTATTGAATTTTAAAATAATATTAAAATATAATTCATATACATAAATATTACTGGCAAGTAATACTTATATGATAATACAAATTATAATTATTTGTAAATACTCAAGCAGGCACCTTTGGACAAGAGATAAATGCCTGTATAAACAAATGAACTCAAGACTTATTACTGAATGGCTAGTTGAAGTATAGACACAATGTACAAATAATATGCACACTGGATAGTGAATGTGTGTGGTTGTGTCTAATATGAATCTTCATAATTCAGTATGTTGTGTGTTATAGTGGATGTACTTAATACGCTCATGCGAAATAAAGAACCATTTTCTGAATTTTGGGGCCTGCAATTTTTTGTTGCTTTTGTGTGGACCATCATTCTTTTTCTAAATTAAAAAAAATTTTTTTTTTTTGAGACAAGATTTCGCTATGTAGTTCAGGCTGGCCTCGAACTCGTGGCAATCCTCCTGCCTTAGCCTCCCAAGTGCTGGGATTACAGGCATGCACTACCACGCCTGGCTCTTTTAATTATTTTTTAAACTTTAAGTTTTTTATTTTGTTTCATACAGCTAGACAAGGTATCTACATTCTAAAAACCTCTCAACAGTCACTAAACATGTGAAAGACTATTAACATTTATAAAGGCAAGGAGAAAAGGTCATGATTGTCTAATAGGGAACATGAATCTCCCCAAAATTATCTTAGAGAAATATCAAACTTGTTTTGTCACTTTTCTACTACTGGTAAAAATGGGAAAAAAAAAAAAAACAAACACCTAAAAAATTCTGTAGGCAGTAGACCATCATTCTTAACTGTTGCCATTTTTTTTGGCACTGCTGTCTCATACGTCTTCAATTAACACTTGATTTAACGGAAACTTTATGAAGCCAGCCTGCCAGAGGTTGTGACTTGGGTGAAAAATTCATGGGATAAAATCACTGACAGCTGTGTTGCTGATATACTACAAGCAGGTTACACGGACAAGATGTGCTCATTTAACAAGAGCTCTACTGCCAAGGAGATTGGGGCCAGTGGTTCTATGGGAAATGGAGTTGCAAGAAACTCAGGCCAGAGTTTGGGGTTTGGAGAGTTACCACCATGTTCCAGAAGATGATATGACTGTATTTGAATTAATGTAGATTTTTGTGTATAAATAAATGTAGATTGTTGTACATGAAAAAATGAGACATCCCCTGAAAATAAGCCGTATTGCTTCTTTTGGAGCAAAAATTAATGTAAGACTCGGTGTTGTTTTTGGGGAAATATGATATTTATTTGAATCGTAAATACATGCACACAGTGCAAAGTTTTTTAAAGGCTGTAGTGAGAGTCTCTCCTTTTGCCATTTCCCAGCACTTTTTCCTATGGACAACCACAATAAACATTTATGCTCCCAGAACTATTCCATATATTTGCAGATTTAGGTGTATATATTTTCTCACACAAATGGTAGCATACATACCAAGCTAACTATGTTGTATTTTTTTCTATTTATTTTTTCCTTATGCCTTTTGCATAAGGCTTCCTATATATATTTGTATACTGTTGCATTGTTTGATGTAGCTGAAGATAAACAGTCTGTTAGTGGATATTTTAAATTATTTACTGTCTTTATGTATATATGTATACCTGTATATGTAAAATCTTGATCTTTTGTGAGTATGTATGAAAGATAAATAACCAGAAGTTAATTGGTGGATTAGATGTTTTGGGCAATGATCTCAGTCCTCTCACATGCCAGATAAGCACTCCATCACTGAACTACATCTCCAGTCCCTTTATTTCATACCATTCCATTCAATTCTATTTTAATTTAATTTTATTATTTTCTAATTTTACTTTATACTCTATTTCATTTTTTATTTTATTTATTTATTTATTTTTTGGTGCTAGGGATCCAACTCAGGGCCTTGTGCTTGCAAGGCAAGCGCTCTAACTACTGAGCTAAATCCCCAGCCCTACTCTATTTTATTTTGATAGGGTCTTATTAAGTTGCCTGGACTGGCCTTCTTGGGATCTTCCTACCTCAGCCTCTGTGTAGCTGAGATTACAGGTGTGTGCCACTGTATACAGCCTGCCTCTTATTTTTATTTATTTATTTATTTATTTATTTATTTATTTATTTAACTTTATTTTTAGTGCTGGGGATCGAACTCAGGGCCTTGCACTTGTGAGGCAAGCACTCTACTGAGCTAAATCCCCAGACCCCTGTCTCTTATTTTTAATAGAAAGATAGGCTGACCTGATTTGGCTTCTTATTTTTTTCACTCTTAGAAGTGTGGAGAGAATCTAGGGTCATACCTTTTGTTATACTGGTTTACCCAATTCTTTGTCATTTGACTTTTGCCAAAATGAGAAGCATTAGACTGGCTTGGTCCTCTATCATTTTGTTGAGATACTTTCATAGAATTTCTCATTGGGACAAGAAATTGATCCTTCTCCTCCGTCTTGGTTACTTTTCTCATTGCTGAGACAAAATACCTGACACCCGCAAGTTAAAGGAGGAAAGGGTTATTTGGGTTCACAGTTTGTAGAGATTTCAGTCCATAGAAGACTGACTCCAAGGCAGGGTGGCATGGCAGAGGAGCACCTAAGAGGAGAAACAGGTTTTTGCAGGCAGCAGCAGGCCTGCTGCCTTTGTGTCCCTTTACATCCATCCAGGCTACCCACCTTTTTTGACTGGTGCCTCTCACACCCAGGGTGGGCCTTCCCATTACCCACACCCAGAACTATGCCCAACCAATCAATGGACTAATTTAGTAATAACATACCGTCGATCCCAGTGTCACATACTACAGATCCAGCCACCTCTGGAAAGCCCCACTTATGACTGCGTGAGACTTTGGGAGGACATCTAGACACAAGCCATAATATTCCCCATTTAGAAATGTCTTTTAAAGCTTTATTAATTTCCAAGTGTGAGTGTTCTTTTGTGTAGTCCTGGGAATTCAACCCAGGAGCTCTCTGCCACAGCACTACATTTCTAGCCCTTTTCTGTTTTTTATTTTGAGACCATTTTACCAAGTTGCCCAAGCAGTGCTAAACTTGTGTTCCTCCTGCCTCACCCTCCTAAGTAACAGGGATTACAGGCATGTGCCACCTTACTTGGCATGTGAGTTGTTCTTGACTAAATTTCACAGATCTTCCCATTGTATCACTTGATTAAAAAATATATGTGTATGGAGTTGTAAGAAAAGAGAGTGGGTAACTAACTGTATTTGGGTGAAAGAAAAAGTTGGAGTGTTTGAGAGCCTAAGTTTAGGGATACATGTAGAAATAATTACTTTCCTTATAATGCAAGATTATGCTTGTAAATTAAGTTGCTTTAAAGAATACTGTCTTGCAGGTGGAAGAACAGAATCAGAAGAATATAGAGGGATTTATTCTTTTAAGTGGAAAGGAACACAAAGATCATTGCAGGATTTTTAATTCAAACTGGCTTTGGCAATTTTTTCTTTCCCTCTTCCTTGCTACTCTTTAGTTATTTGTTATAAAATTATTACTTAAAGTATCTGATAGAAATATTTAAATACAAATTGTAATTGTTTTAGTTTTCCTAAATATTTTATCATCTGAGAGAAAACTTTTATTTTCTTAAAACTAGAAATAAAAAGATCTATATAAGTTGTATTCTTACACTTTAAGATATTCCTTTTTTTGTAAATATCTTGGCTTTCATGCTGTTTAATGGAGATCTATATATTAGGGAACTCTGAACCTATGTGATAATTTTAGTTATAAATCCTAGGTTATTTTAGAAAAATGATTAAAAATTATTGTTGGTTGTTTTTATTTTATTTCACATAATACTGATGTAAAGACATCTAGCTTTTCACTTTCCAGCCACAGGGTGGTATACTATACCTACTCTCTGAAATTCTGTTTGGTGCTCACTTCAGCAGCACAGTTAATTCTGTTTGGTAACTTCCACACCCTGATCGAACCAAATTTAAAATAAAATAGAATTTTATGTAACTTCACATTAGACATGCATATGAGTTGTTTTGACAGCAGATAGTTTTTATAGAGGAGTCTAATTTTATTTGAAGAGTTTTTAAGGGGCCTGGACCAGATTTTATTACTTTAGTAGTACTTAAAAATTATACTTGGAATAGTTGCATACTTACTACAGTGTTGTATGAATAAGACTACTACAAGAAACAACTATATAGCCTTTATATAGATTTACCTATTACCACACTTTTATCCTATTTGTACATCTTTTTATATTTACATGTGTATTTTTTTGTGAAACATTTGAGACTGAGTAATATACATCATGTCACTTTGTCCCTGAGTGCTTCATTGTGTTTTTCCAAAAGATCTGTGGTGTAATCCTAAATACCAGTTTAAGGAAATTTATCATTGATAAAATACTCTCATCTATTTTCAGTATTTGTTTGTCCTTTAATTCAGTAATGTCCTTTTTAACATTTTTCCCTCCAGTTCAGTGGTTACAGGTCATTTGTAACCTTTACTTGTTATGACTGTTTAGCCTCCTTTAATCTGGAATATTTCTTTTTCTTTTTAAAATTACTTTTATTGGTACATTTTAGGTATACGCAATGATAACATTTATCATAGGGAATTTATACCTGTATCTGATACATCTTCATTCTTTTTTTTTTCTTCTTTTTTTCCCCCTATAATCTGGAGTATTGCCACAGGCTTTTGTCTTTCATCATTTTTTAAAAATGTTTTGGGAATCACATTCAGGGCCCTCCACAGACTGAGCAAGTATTCTACCACTGAGCTATATCCCTACCCCTTTTGTCTTTAATAACATTGACATTGACCTCCATTAGCTAGAGGGTTAGTCATTTCTATTTTGGATTTGTCTGTTAATTCCTCACAATACAGATTTTACATTGTCAACTGGCATATGTAGGTGATGTGTTTGTGTTTTCCTTAGGGTATTACATAAATCCATTGGTAATGTAATATATTGTTGAAGTCATTTCTTGTAAATTTAATTAAATTTATTTTTAACTGATACAGAAAAACTCCAAAATTATACATATTAATTGGGTACCATGTGATAATTCAATAAATTTTGGGAAAATTTAGATGCATGTATGTAGACAAAAGGGGTAAGTGGAGCTGAGGTTGTATAAAAGTGAACATTTTCTTAAAGGATAATAATATTCTGAGTAGTTAAAAATCTTAAATTGACTGGAAAGTTTGAGGTAGCATGTTTTAAATTTATTCCTTGCAAAGTTCTCTAATTCTGTTGCTGGATTGTTAAGGAGAATGGTTCATGTCCTCCTTGGGATCTGCCAATCATTGTGTTGAAAGGACAATATCTGAGTAGGTGATATTAGGTAGCAAAGAAGTATAAAAAAATGGAGACATGGTAGTTATAAATCTCTCAGATGTCCTAATACCAAAGTCAAATAATTTTGGTTTTTTGGGGTTTTTTTTGGGTGCTGGGGCCTTGTGCTTGTGAGGCAAGCACTCTAACCATTGAGCTAAATCTCCAACCCCAGTCAAATATTTTTGTAATCCCTGTTTTTGTGCTTATAGCAGTAAAGTTTTAATATAAAATAAACATACACATGCCCAATATAGTCACTGGAAATGATATTATATCAACTTTACTAGGAAATGATCACAAGTCTTTTTTAAATCCTTCATTTATTTGAAGGATGCGTTAGTATTAACTGGATGGAATGTAGTTTTGTGGGCAGGAAAATTGCTGAAATATTTCTAGTATGTTAGCCTTAGGGTGTGTATAAAAATTCCCACAAGGCAATAGGTACCTCTTTTGAAGAAAATAGTCTTTTCTCATTTGAATATTTACAATTAGTTTACTGAATTTTTTTACTTTAAAGTATTTTTAGCATCAGTGTCAAGATGGAATATTGCTGTCTTTAAAAAAGCATCAGTTTAGTTTGTAGCTCTTTTGCAAAACATAGTGAATTGAAACTTTTTCATGATCTTACATTTAATCCATTTACTTTGATTACATATGTATATTACATATAAAATATGTATTTTCCACAGACTGTAGACATCAAAGCATTTGAGGTATGAAATTAGATGAATATAAAGTAATTTGAATGCCAAAATGCCCATTAAATTTAACAGTAGAACTTGAAATATTATTGGATACTGCTGAGAGTTGTGATTTTTCTCATCAGCTACCCTGCAGAGTACTGGAAGCAAGAAAAAATTACCTCCATATTCCTTCCAGGTTTGCCCCTTGATTTTACCAAGAAATATACTGCTTAAATTTGGCAGCAGTTTGTTGTTGCTTCCTCTGGTACATGTGCACTGTTTCTGAGTTTCCAGAGTGTACTAAATAGCACCCTGGGGCTCAGAAGAATTTAGTGTGTCTTCTCAAGTGCCTGGCTTAATTCTTGGAATGTGGGCAGTAAGTATTTGATTGAATATAGTTTTAAAAATTGTTTTTATTTATTTTCACTCCTCAGACAAGATACATGTATAGATTCTGCTTCATCCTTGAGAGAGAACAAGCAACCTGAAGGCTTGGAGTTAAAACAAGGTATGGATCAAATACTTAATTTTTGTATAACATTCACTGGTAAGTTTTCACAGTGTTCTAACTCACTCCATTTTACAGAAAGGTGAACAGAATAATTTATTTGATCAAAGATCAAGAAAGAGTACATGCTTTACTTCTTGATTTTTTTAGCTACTAGAATAACTAGTTATACCTTAATGATATGTGTTTGGTTGCAGATGCCACCAGATAGGTTTTGAATAGTTTTAATTCGAGAATTTCTATTATATAGTCTCATTTGCAAGTCTTTGGAGATACGCTAACTGGGTAGCCTTGGGTTGTATGTGGGAGGAAGACAAAATCAGTAAGTTAGCAGAAATAAAGTAGTAATTAATTTATTTAAATCTCACAGATTATTAAGGCTAATCTTTTATGTGTCTTTATTGTTTGTTCTCTACTAGGAAAAATTGAAAGTAATGTAAATTTTTCTTTTTCAGGTACCACACATCTGTGTTTTTTCCTTGTAAAATTAAAGCAATGAGAATCTGTTGAAACTGAGAGGATTGAGTTACCTATTATGTAATCACCTAATCTTTGATGGCTTGAAATAAAACCTTAATCTTAGCAACTTCTTTGGTAGAGAAAAATAAGTCATCAGATTTTTTAGGCAGAATTTTTTTTAAACTGTAGTCTATCACTAATAATTAACAAATTGAAAAAAATTGGGTAATTTCATGGTTTGTCCAATATATATGAAAAAGGACTAAAATTTAGATTGTAATTTTAATTTATGTGTATGGAGATTGCTAATATATCTGGTGGTTTCAATAATTCTCAATACTTTCCAGAGTCCTTGTATTATATTAGCCTCATAAATAACCAGACAAAATTGTATCTTTGTGCTATGATTTCAGAGAGTTGTATCATCATTACTTTTCTCATTGCTGAAACAAAATACCTGACACCCAAAGTTAAAAGAGGAAAGCTTTATTTGGCTCACAGTACATAGAGGTTTCAGTCTGTAGTTGGCTGGCTCCAAGGCGGGGTGCCATGGCAGAGAGGCAGCACAGAGGAGAAACTGTTCACGGCCGCAGAAGGCAGCAAGGCACTAAGTGACAAGCAGCGACCCTCTTTCTGTCCCTTGTATCTCATCCAGGCTACTCACCCTTAGGGCAGCTAGCACTCACACCCAGGGTGGGGCAGCTTTAACGCTAACATTGCCCTGTGATTTAATTCCAGCATCACATCCTTGATCCCAGCAGCACACACCTTAGGTTCAGTCACCTCCAAAAAGCCCCACCTATGACTGCATGAAGCTTTGGAGGGACCTGAAGATACAAGATTTAACAGTTTTGTTTCGTGGCAGGGCCTTTGCATTGAGTTGCATCCCCAGCCCATTTTTTATTTTTAGTTTGAGACGGGGTCTCACTAAGCTGCCAAATTGCCCAGGTTGAGCTTGAATTTACTATCGTCCCGCCTTGGCCCCCCAGATTGCTAAATTACAGGCATGCACCACCGTCACTGGCTATCTCGTTGTGCTATGACTCCTTCTGACACCCCCAGGTATATAAACTCAAATTCACAGGTTCACTGGCATTTATTTGTCATATACAAATACATACTTATGTCATTTTCATATAATATACTCACGATCAGATAAGATTTCATGTATATTAGACTACACTGCTATTTATTTTCTTTTATTTCTAATCTTTTTATATCAAATAGGCAGGCCATATGGAGAATATGCTGTTAGATTACCTGGTGACAGAATAATGTAATATAAAGGATAGAAAAAGCTAAAATGAGCAGGTTGATTCCAGTTCCTAAGGAAAAAGGGATGGAGATTACGTTGTATAAATTAGCCAAGGCTGCCTTTTAAGGAAGATTATGGTAACTTTAGTCATTTGGAAACCAGCCACAGGGGAATAAAGAAGAAGAGAAAAAGACCTGAGTAGCCAGATGTCATAGTGTCCAGGTCTTTTGATGCTTACAAACCTATAGATCATAGTGAGCTTCTCACTTAAGGCCTCAGAAACAAGAATGCTGATGGCATCAAGCAGAGGTCAGACAACACAAGATCAGGACCTCTGTAGAGTACATGCTCGTGTTGTGACTGCTCTGTAGAAAAAGGTTAAACTAAGTTATGACTTAAAGTTGGGAAATAAAGTTTTTAAGAAAAATGTCTAAAATATAAAACGGACTGGGCATGGTGGTGCATGCCTGTAATCCCAGCACTCGGGAGGCTGAGGTAGGCGGGGAGTGCCACGGGCTTGAGGCCAGTATGGGCTACATAGTGAGCTCAAGGCCAGCCTGAACTGTACAGCGAGACCCTGTCTCAAACTGCTCCCCCAAATATATATGGGGTTTGTTGCATAATGGGTAGATCTGAGTTATTTAGAAGATTGTTTTATGTAGATCATATTCTAGGTAAATACTAGCAGAGTTGAAATTTGAACCGTATAGTAAGCAACTTGCATGGAGTTACCTAATTAGCTGAAGTATATCAGGAAATAGAAATCCTGTTAGGCTTAATGAAGATAGTTCCTTTTTTCTGAATGAACTAATTATTGCCTATTTCTAATATGTAAAACTCTCAAAGCCTAATCCTGTATCTTTAGCTTTTCTTGCATAGTTAGCTATTCTTGCTTACAGTGAGCTCAGTAAAAAAGGAATATAATGCTCCTTGTGAATGCCTTGTCATTTTAGTGGCCTGACCATTTGAGAAAATTCATTGAAGCTTATTTAGTACTAAAGTAATTTTTTTTAGTAGACCAAAATAGAAGGCAGCACTGAATTTTCTCTTTGCTCTTTCAGAGTACATCTTATTATATGAGGTATTATCATTCTCTGATACTAACAAGTTACTTAAATTACATTTTCAGTTATTTAAGCTTCTAAAATGCTCAAATATTAATTAATTAATTCAGCTAGTACTCAAGTATTAACCATGAAGTAAACTGACATTGGTATTTTTTTATCTAGTATTAGTTGCATTCATCTTCTTGGTAGGAAATATCAGCAGTGCTGAAGTGGAGTGTCGGATTATAACTAATGATGGACTAGTATTTGAAGGTGTTGAGGTGTTTGCACACAAGCTACATAAGCCACCTGGTGGCACTGTTGTACAGCAAATTCAAGGAATGTTTGTCCTTGATCGTGAAGTTCTTTTCAAACTGCCTGGTTTTGCAAAAGACTGGTGCCTAGTGCATTGTTTGTACTTAGAAAAAGTGCTTAATAGACATTTTCTTAAATTCTTAGTGGAAGCTTGGTGAAATATGCAAACTTTTTTGTTTTTCTACATTTTTTATTCTGTTATAGGAAAAGAAATCAGATTAGGTTTCAGCCTGTTTGATAGTTCCTTGAAACATATTCATTAGGATACAGGCCTTAAAATAAGTAATACAATCATATATATAAAATGATCAAATCAGTAAGCAGATACTACATTTACTCTGAATCTTTTTTATTAAATTTATTTTATTTTAATGGTACATTTTAGATGTACATAGTGATAACATTCATCATACTCTGAATCTTGTACATTTGTTTCTCATGTGAAAATTACTTTTTCTTATTAGGGAGAGACATGCTAACACAAAATAATGCACGTAGAGTTTTGCTTTGGTCAGACTCAACTCTTGCCAGCTTAAAAAAGTGATTTAGTTGGCTCCTGCAACTGTGTTTTGGCCTTGAGTTCATGACTTGGTGAATACGAGACAGTTTTAAGAATTATCTTGTTGGACTGGATGTGTAGCTTAGTGACAGCATTCAAATAAATAATAGAAACTTATCTTCATAAATCTTTCCCTTTTAAAAGTTCTGATTTATATATATATATATATAATATATACCTTTAAAAGGTGATCAAAAGGTATAATGAATATTTAAAAAAAAAACTTACCACAGTAAAAGACACATTGCCAAGAATAATGGGATAAGTGTGTTAGAAGTAAGAGGGAATATTTTGAATATCTTGAAGGGGATTAATGGTATCATGTCTTTTACTGTAATTTTTAAATTTAAATATTCACCTTTTTTTTGGATCATACCTTGTTGATTAAATGTATACAGTTTCTGTCAGATAAAAACATTATGGTGTTTCCTCATCTACCTTATTCACCAACTTCTGGCTCTTTCCCAAAGTCAAAATGAACATAAAAGGTGAATCTTTTGAATCCATTCAGTACATCAAGGCAGCCATGACAGCACATTTAAGGACACTCACAAAAAGGACTTCCCAAGCTGCTTCAGAAAGTGACAAGAACAATGGGATGTGTTTGAAGTGAGGGGAGTATTTTTAGGGGGATTAATGGCAATGTGTCTTTTACTGTAATAATTTAAAAAATTTTAGACACCCACTTTATTTTATAATTGTGACAGTATACATCACTTTACAAGTAAATAAAGTAAACTTGCTGGGGTGGATGCTTAAAAATGTTTTCACTGATAGTATAACAGATGATGAATGTTAATTAGCTTGATTAATTGTATTACAGTGCCTACATATGTCAAAATACTACATTGTACACTAGGGAAAAGTAAATAATTGATATTGGATTATTGGTTTCTAAGAATTAAAGACTTTACTACCATTTAGCAAAGGTATTAAAAATAAAAACTATATTAAACCATTTGAATTCCTAAGGTGAGAGATAAAAAACCCTCTAATTCTTGTTCTTATTGCTATTGTTGCAGTGGTGGAAGAAGCTTTAGTAGGTAAATAGGTACTAGAATAAAAATAATGAAGACATGAATTTGCAATTATAAGGGAGTTGAATTTTACTGAAAAGAACTTCACAGCTATAGGTGAGAGAATAAATACGGTTATGAAAAATTAAAAAGTAAGAAAAATGCTATCAGAGACTTAATGGCTTTGTAAAGTGATCTTTAACTAATTAAGAAGGCCAGGTTTTAAATGTCCTCTTTGTATGTATTGCTGTAAAAACCTCTGGAGTGGTAAATGAGCTCTGTTGATTCATTCTTTGAAGACCTAAATTGCAGGTGCAAGTGTTAGAGAGCTTTGTGGAGACTGAACAGAAAGTATTACAGAGCTGTCTGGAGTTGCAAGTAGAGAAGCTTGTGTACCATTGTTTTGTTTGAAAAGTTTGTATCTAATTCCTTTTCTTATCAAATAAGTACACATGCAGTGCACATTGTGAATATGAGCTTAACATCTTCAAAGGAATTTTAAAGACTTGTTCTAGGGAAATAATGTTCAGTCTTCAAAGAAAGAATCCACAGAGCTCATTTACCAATCCAGACATTTCTACAGCAATATGTACAAAGTGGACATTTAAAACTTGGCCTTCATAATTAAGGATCATTTTCAGCAGTTGGTAAAAGTTAGAAGAGATTGTGGTGTAACCACTGGTAAGATTTAAGAATTTACGTTTACTTTTTATTCCTTTGAGCTTTTTCAGAACTTGTTACCAGCAGTGAAATTGAACAAGTTCTTCCTCAGTTTTTGTCTTAGGGTGAAAATTACATTTTGTATGGTGAAGTAGTCCATACTGTTTGTTTGTTTGTTTTTTAGGGGAAGAAAAGTTTATTTAGCTCACAGTTTGTACAGGTTTCAGTCTACAGTCAGCTGGGTCCAAGGTAGGGTGGCCTGACAGACAGGCAGAAGGCAGCAAGGTAAGCAAGGGATGTAAGCAAAGGGGGTCCATACTGTTTTTATACCTCTTGAAGGGTCCTCTGTTGCTTTTAAGCATAAGACTTTTCTAAGATATAAAGCAAAAGAAAAAAAAAAGTACATTGGCAAGGTTTTTCACATACATAGTGCCCTGTGTCTGTTTTATGGAGAGTTAAATTATGAAAGACTTTATTTTGTTGCGAGAAATGTTAGTTTCCATATTTAAGTTATACCCATTTTAAACATTCTAACCTGTGATGTATTTCATAGGATCCTAGACATGCTTTTAGGGCAACTGCTTCAAAAGCTGCATACTATAAATCTTCAGTAGGTGTTTGGGTCACCTTTGGGACACCGTGCTTTTCAGACATTACCGTTCTTCTCCGCTTCATAAAGGTATATCCATCCTTTCCAAGGATATTCCTATGAAAGGAGTCATAGTAAGTACTAGTCTTGAATTCAGATTTTGCAAAGTCTATGATTTAATTAGCATTGCTGGTTGCCATATCATATAGTTGATACATATTGACCTTTGAATTTTTTTTTTTTTTTTTTTTTTGTGGTGCCGGGGATTGAACTCAGGGCCTTGTACTTGCAAGGCAAGCACTCTAATCACTGAGCTAAATCCCCAGCCCCCATATTGACCTTTTATCGTTAAAATTTTATTTTTAATTAAAAGCTTTTTAAAATTTGGTTACCAAATTTTAGAAAAATTTAAAATTGAATAGAAAGTCCAGAGAATTCCAGTATACTTGCTTACCACTTCTCCCACTGTGAGCCAATTAATATGTTATTAACTTATGTTCGTAGTTCACATTAAGGGTCACTCTTTGTACTGCACACTCTGTGTGTTTTGATATCTGTTTAATGACATGTATCCACTATTACAGTATCATGCAGATCTACTGCTTTAAAAATCCCATTTTCATGTTTCAGCTGTTTGTCCCACTCTCCTCTCTCTCACCTGACCCCTGGCAACTCATCTTTTACTGAATCTATTGTTTTGCTCTTTCTGTAATCTAATATGGCCCAAGTCATACAGTACATAGCCTTTCAGACTGGCTTCTTTCACTCTGCAATATGCATTTGAAGTTCTTTCATGTCTTTTTGTGCCTTGATGGCCCAGTACTTTTTTATTGCCGAATAATCTTCCATTGTATGAAAGTACAAAAAAAGCATCATTTATCCATTCTCCAGTTGAAGGGCATCTTGATTACTACCAGGTTTTGGCATTTATGAATAAAACAGTAGTGTGGAAATTCTTGAGTGGACATAAGTTTGAAGCTCGTTTAAATAAATACCAAGTTTAATTTTATAAGAAACTGCCAAGCTGTATTCCGAAGTGTCTATCATTTTGTAGTTTCACCCACAGCAAGGGAGGATTTTTGTTGCACCGTATCCTTGTTAGCATTTGATGTCAGTGTTTTGGATTTTGGCTGTTTTAATAAGTGTATGGTAGGCTCTTTGCATTTTCCTTTTTAGGTCTCTAATATGAGATGTCCAACATCTTTTCATGTATTTATGTATCTTTGCTGCACTGTCTTTTGAGATCTTTTGCTCATTTTTAAATTGGTTTGTCTGTTTTCTTGTTGAGTTTTAAGAGTTCTATGTATATTTTGGATACTTATCCTTTATCCAGATGTATTTTGTGGATGTTTTTCCCAGTATGTAGTTTGCCTTTTTCATTCCCTTCTATTGATTATGTTTAATATATATTTTCTAGATATATATTTCCCACATATTATATTTAACTGGTGGGATGGATCTTATTTAAGAAGCCACCAGAAGATGCATTTAGCCTGAACCAACATTCTTATCTGTGAAGCTTTCATGGTAACTCTGAATCTGTTAAGATCTGGAAAATAATATAGAATGTTCAAGTGCATAGATTTTAGAAGTAGATGAATTTGAATTCTGGTTCTGCCACCTCAGCAGTGTAAGCTACGACAAGTTCCTTTAACTATATCCGTCAGTATCCTCATTTGTAAAGTGGTATAATATACGTGAATGCCTATTGCATTATGTTGGTATAAGGATTGAATGAGTTACAAATTTAGCTGTTACAGTTATTTCTATCATTATTTTTGCCTCATCACTTTAATATCTTGGATGCATATTATTAATATTAATGTACTGGGGATGGAACCCAAGGGTGCTGTCCCTCTGAGCTACATCCCCCAGCTCTTTTTATTTTGAAACGACCTCACTAAGTTGCCCGGGCTGGCCTCAAACTTGCGATCTTGGCTCAGCCACCCCGAGTTGCTGGGACTACAGGTGTGTGTCACTGCGCCTGGCCTATTTCTTTATGTAGCTTGCATTCATTGGTTCTTTTGTGCCTTTTGGATTATAAGAAAGGAGTTTAATACCTCTTCTGCATGGTATTTCTTAAATTTGCAGCTGTCCCTTTATCCAAGAAAGTTGTTTTGTACTAGGCATCAGGGATAGAAAGGTAAATAAAATGTCCCTGGCTTGGGAAGAAAAGTAAAGGAAAACATGTATAAATAACATTTTTCAGGTCCACCTGTGTCTGAACCTGTATACCCTCTTTCCTTCTTGTTAAAATGTATGAATGGGGCTGGGGATTTAGCTTAGTGGTCAGAGCGTCTGCCTCGCAAACACAAGGCCCTGAGTTCGATCTCCAGCACCAAAAACAAACAAACAAACAAACAAACAAAAAAAATGTATGAATGAACTTTATGTGCTGCCAAAACCAACCCCTCAGTTTGTATACAGGTCCCGTTCCCTTTTGATACCTGCAGTTTTATTTCTCTGCCTAATCAATGTCCTTCTCTCATGAACTGTTGCCAGCAACTGTTTAACTGGTTACTGCTCAGTACTCATCTTGACCTAGCTGTAACCCCTTTCTTCATTCTGTCTTCCTTGGTTCGCTCTTAGTTCCCTTACATCAGGCTCCCCTCTTCCTGACTTCTAAAGAATGACTGCCCTGGGACTTGTTCTTTGAACTCTTTTCTACATTCCCTAGGTGGTATTACATAGTTGCATGAATGACAGCTACTCATTTGTTTCTACAATTGAGACTTCTTTCTACCACCTATATGTCCGGTTTAATATATGTGCAATGGACTTCTTAAAAGTTAACAGGTCTAGAATATATTCTAGATCTCACCACTGTGCTGCTCCCGAAAAAGCAACAAACAAAGCCCAGCAAAACATTATACTTCTTCCACAATCTTCTCCATCCCAGTAAATAGCAGTTACATTATTTCTAATGTCCAGGATGAATCTATCCCTTCACCTCTATGATGAAATCCTCTTTACTTCCAAGATATTTTGAATCCAGCCATTTCACTCCTCCCTCTTCTCTCAGTACTCTTACTATCGACCTGATTCTCACCTAAGTCATACCACTGTTGCCTTTTTATTTACTTCTCTTTTGACAGTGCCAGTTATTAATATTTTCAATTTAGCAAACATTTAAAGTTATCAAAGTATTAATTTGACGTAGTCCTCAGCCTGAGAAGCTGCCTATTCTGTGGTGTTTCTGTTTGCTACCTGTGACTGTCCCCCTTAAATGGAGAACTTCATAGGCAAATGGTATGTCTTAGGTTCCTTTAAGTCTTCAGCGCTAGACCATGGTAGATGGACTAAATATTATTTTTGTTTGTTTGTTTGTTTAGTTTTGTTTTGTTTTTTGAGTTGGAGTCTCCCTCTGTAGTTCAGACTGGTCTTGAACTCACTACGTAGCCTAGGCTGACCTTGAATACATGATGATCCTCCTGCCTCAGCCTCCCAAGTGCTGAGATTACAGGAATGTGCCTCCACACCTGGCTATGAGGTGGATTTAATAAATTTTGAATGAGTAAGGAGATGGGTGGATGAAAGATATCTCCTTTCTGATCTACCCTACCCAGTTCTGTATGTGCATTATTCTTAATACACTAGATGGACGCAAAGTAGAGTATTAGTTTCATTTACCTCTTATTATTTTCATGCCTACTCTAAAGAGCATCATGCTTCCATACTTGCTTATTTCTCATTCTTGTCCTACCTAAGTGAAGTCCTTCATTTTTTGTTTTCCTAAGCCTTTACCTTTATTTTTTTTAACATATATACTCACACCAGTCTTTTGTGTTAATCATGTATATTTTAAAAATACATAGTCATCATAGAGGTTCCTCTGTAGCTTACATTTCTTTAATGTTCACACAGTTTTATATTTGAGCATCTTATTACTCTCTTGAACTATCCTTGCCTGTGAGAGTATATCTTGTCTCTGACCATTTTGAAAAAACAAACAGGACACTTTAAAATGTATTTCCATCTTTGCTGTATAAACTCTAAGGTGACTTCGTTTTCTTTTTTTTTTTTCTCTCCCAGAGGTTCCCACCACTATTTCACGTATCTTTTGTTGTGGAAATAATTAGTGTGAAAGTGACTGCTTTCATTACTTTTCCTGCTTCTTCAATCAAAATGTTCCTAGTTTTAGGGAAGGATTTCTGTATGTTTAATGAGATACATTACCACTTCTTTGCATACTAAAGATGACTGGCTGTTTACTATAGCAATATATAAAAGGTATCTTTACATTATCTAAAATTAGAATAAATATTCAGTGTCTCTTTCTGAGTATATTTAAATAAGCAAAAGCAGTGCTATAGGAAACATGATCAGTTGTGAAATAGTGAGGGTGCATATATCTTCCTTTGTTGGGTAGATTGTGGAACAATGAGGTGTTAACTTGCAGAAAATATTTGTGTGTAAAACTTTTTTATTATTTTTTCGTGGTACTGGAGGTTGAATCCAGGTACTTTTCACTGAGCTACATCCTGCCCTTTTTAAATTTTTCTTTTTGAGACGCATTCTTGCTAAGTCACTAAGTTGCTCAGACTAGGTTCAAACTGAGATCCTCCTGCCTCATGCTCCCAGAATGCTGGGATTACGGTGTGTTCCACCGTGACTGGCTATGTGTAACTGGTTGAATAAGTTCCAAGAGATCTTTGGGGAAAAATACTAATTCTAAACTCTAGTATTTGGAAATGTGGGTACTGAGATAGCTATCCTGCTTTTATTTTTTCTCTTTAGAGTGTTTTCAAATTTTTTCCTAGATTCTAATATACTTTTATTCTATTAGAGATTTATTTAATCAAATTTTAGAAGAAATGATAAATGACATTTTAAAGATTTTCTTAAAGATTATAGTGAGGAATTGTTCTCATGTGCTAGCTTGTTACTGCCCCATGGGAAGCCCAAAGTATTCATTTAGCTGTTTTAAGAGAGTTGCGGGTTTCCTTTGTGCTTTTTATTCTAGAATGGTGATATTTTCAGAGACAAAAATTTTGGATACTACCATTTATATATTCTCCACCTGTGCACTTTATTCTTCACTCACGTACTTGGGTACTGAGTTTAGAGCTAGCACTTTGCCTTCATCCATTTGTCCCCCACACTTGGAGTTTCCTTCTCTGTCAGTGTCACTGATTATATTCTATGCATTCTTAGAGATCTGTCCCATATGATGTGTGAATACAGATCTCCTTGCCTGTTCCCAGTTGCCCTTTATGCTTGAAATTCTTTTATACCTTATGTTGACCAATTTGGTACTTAACATTATGACATCTGTACTTTAAATGTAGCATGAGCACTGTGAAGGCAAAAGTTGACTGACTGATGATGCCACAAATATTTTGTCACCCTATTGTGGCATTTTGTAAAACTTGTCTCTGCTGTGGACTTTACAGCACCATCGTGGCATATGTAATAGATACTGAGTGAATATTTATTGATTCGTAATGTCTGAATGACATAATTAGTAGATTTTTAATTCTTAAAAGTTGGGCTTATAGGCTAGTATATACTCAGTTAGAAATTCAGTGTGGGCTCAATAGAGTACTAGATAGGTTTTCTTTACTGAATTGTTTACATTTTCTTCTTTACCACTAGCAATCAATTATGCCATAATTAAATTTGTAAAATGGCCAACATGGTGCATTTAAATTTAAGAAAGAAACTAAATCTTGTTTTGCCAAGAAGATTGAAGGCCTTTGTAGAAAAGATTACTTTTGCCTACTAAAAGAACAGTTGTTTTCCTGGAACTCATTTCAGACCTTTAGAAATTATCAAGTTGACTTTCTAGAATACATTAGAATTGTGTTCTTTATAACTTGAAATTCAGGAAAACCAGTATTATCTACTGTTAGGAAAAGCCATCCATGAGACATATCACTGTGGCCCAGTGTATGATAAACTACAACTAATGAGAGATTCCAGCAGGTCACCAACACTGGAGGCTTTGGAGAGTTCAGAGCTGAGTTGAGAATTTAGAAGAAAGAATGGTGAAATGTGTCATTCTAAGAGGAAAACCATGAAACATGAATTACTTAAAATCAGGTGGGAAAACAAACAACAAAATGAAATACAATAGTGTAATCGGACATGTGCCATTTTCTTTGGTAAGAGAAAGCAGGTCTTAATGTCTGCCAGAATACAATTTATATGCCTTATTGGCTCCATTAAACTTTTTAAAAACTTAAAAATAAATAGTGTAATCTGTTTAATAACCAGATATATGACTGCTTGATAGGAATATTGATTTTGTGTTTTCATGTTCTCATTATACCCCTACCCCCTTCACAGCTGTTTATTTTAAAGTAAATCCCAAACATCTTCACTTTATCTGTAAATATTTCAGTATAGAGAGTCCTTGATTTAAGATGGTTTGATTTAATAAAGATATTTGACTTTATGATGGTACAGAAACAGTACACATTCAATAGAGTCCATACTTTGAATTCTGAATTTTAGTTTTTTCCAGGGCTAGTGATATTTGGTATAAGATTCTATAGGGCTGCTCAACCCTAGGTTAATGTAAGTATTCTGAACATGTTTTAGGTAAATTGGGTTAAACTTTGATGTTTGGTAACCTCAGTATGTTAGATATGTTTTTGACTTAATGATAGTTTCAACTTACGATGGATTTGTCATCATTGGTCATGGAACATCGGTAGTAGTATGTCTCTTAAATACAGCCATACTGCCTCCTTAAAGTACACCCATACTGCCTTAAATAACAATAGTTTCTTAGTATCACCAGATATTTAGAAAACATTCAGGTTTAACATAGTTGTTTTCATAGGTGGTATTTTCATTTTAAGATTGATTAACTGGTTCAGGTAGTGTCAGCCTTACTGCTAATGGTTTCAGTAGCTGAAGTCTCTTGGTCCATTAAGGATTGCACAGTAACGAGATGTCATTTTTTTTTTTTTTCTTTTGGTGCTGGGGATCGAACTCAGGCCCTTGTGCTCCCTAGTCAAGCACTCTAATCGCTGAGCTAAATCCCCAGCCCCATGAGATGTCATTTTAATCCTCAAATATTCAACATTTAAAGTTCTCTGTTTTACAAGACTTTTAACCTGTCTGTATGAATTGAAATTCAGATAAATTCTCTATATTGCCATTGGTTTGTGCGAAATATCTTTTCGTTTCTTCTTCTCCCTCTCTTTTCTTTGTAGTTTATTTCTTGAGGAGACCGAGTTTTTCATCCTCAGGTTTTTCAGTTTCAATTTGTTGATTGCATCCCAGTGTTTCATTTAACATTCCTTTGTGTCCTGTATTTTCTATAAATTGGATGGCTTGATCAGATGGAAGTTGTGCATCCTCCCATGAGGAAGCACATGCTGTGTCATTGCTTTTCTTTTGTGATCTTGTCATTAGCCATTAGGATTGTATATTGTCCACAGTCACTGAACTCAAGTACACTTGACTCTTTGAAGCTAGTAGCTGTGGCTTGAATGTGTCTCCAGAAGTTGATAAGTTGGAAATTTAACCCCCAGATTCATATGTCAGTGTATTTGGAGGTAGGCCTTTGGGAGGTAAGTAGGGTTGGAAGACATCCTGACAGGGAGCCCCTGTTGATGGCATTAGTGCTTTCTAAGAAGAAGGGAGACCTGAGTAGGGTGCTTGCTCCCTCTCACCTTGTGACACCCTCCACCATGTTCCCACACAGCCTGAAGCCCTGTGCTGTGTCTCTGTGGGCTTCCCAATCTCTAGAACCAGACAGACTTCTTTGTAACTTAGTATCTTAGATATTGTGTTAATTTTGTTATAACAAAAGAAAATGTACTAAAATACTAGTTATTGTAATGCTTTTGTTGGTAATCTATTTTTTTCTTGAAATGTTTAGAAATTTTTTTTTAACCCTTGAATCTGATGTTTAACTGTGTCTTAGATGTCATGCTGTGTGTACTTGGCAGACCCTTTCAAGATGAAGACCTTCACCCTTAGATCATTTTTCTTTTAGGTCAGTTTTGTTACTTGTTTTCTCTTTCTACTGTCTCTTTTCTTGCTTTCTGACTTATTCTGATACTTTATGAAAGCATTCTCCTGCTACTGTATTGTCATTTTTTCCTGCATAGCATCTGACATACTTACACATTTTTAGTCCTTCTCCTACCACTTGGAGGTAAAACAGGAACTTTTTGCTCACTGCCATTCTCTTAGTTTTTAAAACAGTATTTTGTACACAGTAGGTGCTCACTAATACTTGTGGAGCTAATTAGTTTGATGTTGAACGTTGAGTTGTTCACCCTTATCTGTTAACCTTTACTACATATCTCTTCTACCTTTTGAGAGATTTCTTTAATATTGCCTTCCAGCAGCCATTGAATGTTTGCTTTTGGTAACTGCATTTTTAATTTCTAATAGTTCTTGTTTTCTGGCTTTTTTTTCACTGCACCTATGCTTGTTATGGCTGCAGTATTGGCTTCATCTCTGTAAAGCTACTACATATCCTGCCTCCCTCTGCCTCCCCTGCCTCCCAGATTATCTTCTGACCTATGAATATTCTTTATTTCTTTGTTCATCTTGGTCCATCATTTGTTGCAGTTGGGTTTCTGTGGTAGGTGGCTTGAGTTTCTTCTACAGCTGTTCAGATAATATTTCTCTGTGGTTTTGCTTTGCTTTCAATTTTTCTGTCAGTTTTATCTTGTCTGCTTATATTTTGTAAAAATCCTACGAGTTGTTTTTACTTTTAGATACTTTCTGAATTAACTAATACTATGATTTTATCTTTCTGTAAAAAAACTTTTTAAACTTTTAGATTCTTGTCAAAGATAGAGAAATACACACTTTCAGACAGCAAAATTACTTTTACTTTCCTAACTAGGAGTAATTACTATTAAGGATTTACTTTTAGTTAAGAATATCATTATAACTTTCAGCTTACTTTTTGACTTAACAATATATCTTGGTAATTTTTTCATCTTACCAACATACCAACTTTTTACAGACACATAAAAATCTCATTTTTTAAATAGTGAGTTAAAAATAATAATCATTTAAAATTTACATTTCCCTGATTAGAAATTAGATTGAGCATTTTTTTTCAAATGTGTATTGGCCCTTTGTGTTTTCTATTTTGTAAAATGCTTGACTTGTTTTTTCTCTTTGCCCATGTTTTTGGTTGTTTCCTAATGATATGTATACGTTATGTATATTCCTATATTTGTTTGTTTTAAAAATTATTTTGCTAATATTTTCTTGTAGTTTGCTCTGTCCTATAATTTTATAAATGGTATTTTAAATTTTCAGAAGTCTTAACATTTTTATTTAGCTAAGTCTATTATTTTCTTTATGGATTTCCCTTTTGTATTTTACTTAGGAAGAACTGATAGTTATTAGTTTTAACCTTAATTTATAATTTTATGCTATTACTATTACTTTTGGTACTGGGGATTGAACCCAGGACCTTTATGCTGAGATACACCCCCAGCCCTTTTTGAATTTTTTCATGAGACAGGGTCTTGCTAAGTTGCCCAGGTTGGGCTCAAACTTGGGATACTCCTGCCTCAGGCTCT
Organism: Hystrix cristata; assembly: GCA_004026905.1. Classification (NCBI taxonomy): domain Eukaryota; kingdom Metazoa; phylum Chordata; class Mammalia; order Rodentia; family Hystricidae; genus Hystrix; species Hystrix cristata. Next base: position 317 of record PVJO010015889.1, on the reverse strand, counting down.
TTAAAGTGCTGGGTTCAAAGGTGTGTACCACTGCCTGGCTTATGCTATTATTTTAAAATATCTTTCTTTTATTACTTCAGTGGGTTCTTGGTAGTGAAGGGAATATGTGTGCTCAATTTGCCATCTTTAGTAGGAATTCAGTTTCTTAAATGCCCCATGTTCTAGGGTTTGTCTCTTATGGCTTAATGTAATAATTCATTATGAAGAGGTTTCACAAGGATACAGTCAGTCACTCAATGTTAGGTAGGCCTTCATTTTTTTTTTTTTTTTTTTTTTTTTTTTTTTTTTTTTTTTTTTTTTTTTTTTTTTTTTTTTTT